>CM053028.1:167950027-168041217 GCA_028564925.1 Lithobates sylvaticus
AGCCCTCTGTGGAATCCAGTGGAAATCACTCCACCTCCCCCTGAGACCCGTGGCTGGGGAAATAAGCCAAAGGCTTTTAAGATCTCTATAACAGGGGATCTTGCTATCCGGTAAGAGGCAGCATTTCTCGGTGGTGGAGACTTTTCTATCAGGCCACTTTTTTCTTTGGGTGCTATACAAGTGGTGTCACCATTGGAACTTTGAGGCCCTTCTTATGGACATTATTTGAATATGGAACTAATTCTCAGTGATGTGTTCACATTATTTCACTGTTTAATTTAACTTTCCGAGCGATTTATGGGGGAATGAGTTTTTCACACTGAATGTTTTTTAACTTAAATGTTCATCAACTTTTCACAGGCTATATTACTTTTAAATGTATGATGCACATGTGCATATTTTATTTATTTAAGATATATTATTTTCCAATCTTGGTACGTACACATATGTTCACATTTATAGCACTTTATCATTGGTGTGTTAATTCACAGTTTGCAGCGCAGTCATTTTTTTCTGATTATCGTTTTAGTGTGGGTATCTCACGTATATGATTACAGCAGCTTTAGGGGTTTTTTATTTTTTTATTTTTTTATTTTTGACACAGTATTTTGTTCATTCGATTTTCGGACAGCGCAGTAATATACACTTTACCAGGACCTGTAACCACCCCATGCTTACATGAAGAGAATCATGTGCTCTGTGCATTGTTAAAGTTACAACAAATGCCTTTTAGGTAACATGTAATTATGGCAAAGGCAAAAATCTTTAATCCCCATTTTAGAGAAGGCTAAACTGCCAGGTTTAGCTGAAAGGGATCGTTAAACATGAACCATGCAAAACCTCCAAAGGCCTTGTATGCCACAAATATAAAGTTAATATAACCTGCAGCAAAATTACATTTCTAAAGGAAAAAATGTAATTTAAAATTGCTTGCGGCTGTAATGTATTGCCAGTTCCTGGCAATACAGATATAAATCAAGGAAAATAATCAGCGTGGGTTCCCCCCCAGCCATAACAGGCCCTTTGGGTCTGGTATGGATATTATGGGGAACTCTACGCCAAAAAAAAAAAATTAGTTTAGGGCCTCTGGGCTGTGGCTGTGGCTGTGGGGGTCCGAGGGCAACAAGGAGGCCCCCAGATCCTGGTCCCCCTATGTGAATGAAAAAACACAAAAGACAATTCCTTTATTAAAAAAGAGAAAAAAAGAAAAGTGTATAAATACAGTGCAGTCAGTGTAGATTATATACTTATATACAGTGCAGTCAGTGTACAGTATATACAGTGCATTGAATTGGTTAAGGGGAACCCTATGACAGAATTAAGAAAAAAAAAATGGCATGGGCCCCCCCCCCAGTCCATACCAGGCCCTTGGGTCTGGTATAGATTTTAAGGGGAACTCCAGGCCAAAATGTTTTTAAAAATTGGCGTTGGGTCCCCCCAAAAGACAAGCGAGTGCTCCCCCTCCTGAAACATACCAGGCCGATTGCCCCAAAGGACCTTCTCTCCATGTTCATGGGGACAAGGGTCTCATCCCCACAACCCTTGCCCAGTGGTTGTGGGGGTCTGCGGGCAGGGGGCTTATCAGAATCTGGAAGCCCCCTTTAACAAGGAGGCCCTCAGATCCAGCCCCCCCCTATGTGAATGGGTATGGGGTACACTGTAGTACCTATTCTCAAAAAAAGTGTGAAAAAGTAAAAACTACAAAAGACCACTTTTGACAATTCCTTTATTAAAAAAGCTGTTATATATGCAAGGGCGAGGCCACCCGGTGACGTAAGTGAGTGACCCTGCCCCTTCTGACATCCGGTTACATCAGCGGGTGCCCCCCGCCCTTGCCTATATTACTGCTGTCACAGTGAAGACAGCAGTCACCGGGAGGTCCATCGGGTGGCGTGATTGATGATGGATGTACCTCGCGGGACACTTTTACCAAGGTAAATTGCATTTTTTCATGATGACATGGTGTGGAAATGGATCTACCAATAGGGCGTCACTATTGTTTTCAAACATCAGCTTTCTCAACCCATTTATAGTGGATGCACTCATAAAGCCACATAAAAGAGTGTCCACATTAGGAGCACAATGTTAATTTAGAACACTAGACCATTGATTGCTGAAACTGGTAAGGAGGTTGGGAATGCTGTACCAACTTGGTTCCCGACCCCTGGAAATCCATACAGTTTATGGTATATTTCTAAGCTACAAAGTGGATGCTGATGCAGTTTAAGAATGTTTATTAAAATGAATTAAAATACTTTACCTGGGTGACAATAGCAGTCATTCCTGACTGATTCATGTGTGTGGTATAGCAGCAGTTTCTACAACACACCCTTCATGCTGACAACAATTACCTTTCTGAGTTGGTATGGACTGTATACTGTATATTGCATTGTATTAGTGTAAATGTACTTTAGATTATGGAATACATTCTGAACCTGTTATGATCATTCAGCCCTAAGAATGGATGCTTGCCCTGTGCCCTTTAAGGGATCATGAGAAAATAATTTAACTGAGGTGTTTAATTATATGCTTCACTAGTCAAACTTACATCAGAATTCCAAATCATTGGCTAGAAAACAAATAGGCATGTCCTCAGAAAATAGGATCCACAATTTATCTTAGTGACAGTCCCTTAGAAAGGCCAATAAAATTGAGTAGTCACTGAATAATTTATAAAACCTTTATTTTACCACTTTTTATTCCATAGATTGGTTGCAAGAAAGGTAAATAGACTATTAACTCTACCCACAGAAAAAAAATTTTTTATCCCTGCAAGTTTTAACAATTTAAAAAAAAAAACCTTGATCCTTGAGATCTGTGAGATTTGGTTATATAAAAAGCATGACCAGGTGTTTTAAAGTGCTTATGCAAGACTCTATGCCTGGAAGTTTTGAAGGTGGCCAAATCTATAATATATTAAAAACTTTAGTAAATAGGTCCACTTCACATATAATATGGTTATTAAGAAGAAAACAAAATTATTATATATAGATTAAATATAAAATATGATGATACATTTTCATGAAATCCTCTAAATCATGTACTGTTGGGATGCTAATTGGTCAAATGTGGAACCAACCAGGAATCCTTTGTAAATGCTGAAAGCTAATTCACTGTGATAATGTGAGCAATAATATTCAATAATCACCCCTATAGTAGAGACCTGGATGCTAGATTTAAAATAGACTTATCCTATTTATAAAGGTAGGATATAGTGAGAGACTTACTATGGAAGGCAATTTAGGTGCACAAATGTATTGTACCTTATTTCAACTGCAGCGATGATATGCTCCCCATGCTCTAAACAGGGGCATAACTACAAGGGTCCCAGGGGTCGCAATTTTTCCCCCGGCCCTATGCTTCAGGGGGCCTGTGTGGCTCCCCTGTACACCAGGATGGGAGGGGTGGTGGGGGTGGCATGTCGAGGTATCAATCCCCTCCATTTTCCTCCTGCAGCTTTTGAAAGCCAGCTCCTCCTCCTCTCCCTCCCACAGGCATTTAATGGCTGCAGGCATTTAGTTGCTGAAGAAAATGAAGTTGATTAATACCCTTATATGCCATTCCCGCAACTCCTACTATCCAACTTCCTTTTTTTTGCGCTGCCCCCGAGCCCCTGTGTGCTCCTCTGGCCCCCCTCTTCCCCCTGCAGCTCTGTCGTTTTCCCCACTCTCCTCTCCCACCAACTGCTGCAGGGGATGTGTTAGGATGGAAAGCAGGAAAGGGGCTGATAAATATGTCATTTACTGGCCCCTTCCTTTTCTAATTGGACACTGGTACCGATCACTCTCCATTTGTAACTGACGCATAGTAAACTTTGTTTACTATGTTTCAATTTTTAGATGAACTGGAAGCTCGGAACAGGGCTATTCCTGTCCATTCATTTCTCTGTCTCAAAGGTGAAACCCCAGAGGTCTGTTTAGACCCCTGATATTTCACCAAAGCCCCCCAAAGGAGCTATTTAAAAAATTGTGAAAAATAATTAAAAATAAAATGGTAAAAATAAAATAAATAAAATGGCAAAAAAAAAATAACAAAAATAAAAAACTACTAAGGGTCACAAGTGCATATTTGTGAGCGGGCTGTTCCGCCACTGGGCTCAGAGGAAAGAGCCCCAACTGGGGGTCAGGGGGCCCTTCATGGCTTTTTGCACTAGGGCCCTGAAGGTTCTAGTTATGCCATTGGATCTAAATATACATCTTGCTGGCTTGCGTTGCACTTTATAGAGGTTTGAAAGTGACTTACCTGCATGAACAGTCTGCATTTCCCCTCCTATTGCTGAACTGTGCCTCATAAGGTGCTGCAGCTTGCTTGCATTTATAGCTTTGTCACTCTATTCTTCCTAAACTGCTCTACATGCTTCCTAGACTGGCTGGAATAACCTTGTTGAAGACCAAATGTGTAATTCAAACTTGGTTATACTCAACTGTCCCAATATACTGTTAAATCCTAAGTGATTAGTAAAGGACTATGGATACCAACAGTAGTACAGAGAAAGTGGTTTTACACCTTATGGCATTGAATTGGTGGTACACCATGGTCCTGTAATGTCACTTGGGGAACAATAGCTTGGGCTCGTTTGGCTGGGCTTCTCCTAAGGGTCACAGGAGTGCAATTCATTTTGCACTCCTGTGACCTGTTTTCAGCAGAGAGCAGTCTAAAGTCCACTCTCTGCTGACGTCACCAAGATCAGTCCAGGCACCACGTCATCCCAACTTCAGAAGTCTGGATCCGCCAGGTGCCTGGACTGATAGCAGTCTCAGCCTCTCAGCAAACCACTGAGCCACTGAGGCAGCCGCTCCCCACCCCTCCACAGCTCAATGCTCCAGTGAGTGTGGAGGAGCAGAGCAGGAGAGCTACTGACAGTCAGCAGCTCTCCTCTCAGGGAGCCGATAGAAACGAGCCATTGGCGGTGTCCAATGGCTTGGTTCTCAGTGCAGAGATGCCGGGGGACAGATGCAGTATCGGACCGATGCTGCATCCACCTAGGTCAGTATAAATATGGGATAAAAGCCAAACCCATACTTCACCTTTAATAATAGTTCCATATGGTGATAGTATGCATTCTATTATCTGGAGCGAATGTGTGTATGACGTCTAGTTTGTCTTTTTGTACTAAGACAATGTTATCTTTTTTTATAGTGGTGGAAGGTGGTTATCTTTACTATTTATTTGTCATTTTGTGAATTAGTAAAGGTTTTTTTCATATTATTTGGATTTGTGTAGTAAATAATTTTGGTGTACCAGATGCCCAGATACATGGTTCTTTTTGGGCAGATTATACTCCTGTCCACCAATTTCTTTGTGCACACTAGTAGTTTGACCATGGAGCCCCACTGTTTACACTATTAGTGAGTGGGCAAGTGACTGCACAATCTCCTGAAGTCCCTTTGTTTTTTTGTTACATTTTTGGTTTATCCTATTTAAAAAGGTAACCTACTCCTCTAGAAAAATCCCAAGAATTCACCACCCAATATGGGATAGATGGCAAAATTTTAGGCCTCCTGAATAAACACACCTTGTTGGCTGACTGGCAGTATATTAAAGTCTAAACAGAGCAGTGGCATCACTAGGGTTGGTGTCACCTGGTGTGGTAAAACATGGTGTCACCCCCATTCCTGTCCAAGCTGCCCAGCACCCTGCAGGCAGCACACGGTCACGGGGCGCACTCCAAACCAGCCCCTGTAGATGATAGTATAGGGTGGTATAGTGGAAGGTTAGGGTAGTATAGGGTAGTATAGTGGCAGGTTGGGGTGGTATAGGGCAGGTTTATAGCATATCATATCAGTTTATAGCATATCATCGGTGGTGGGGTGGTAGCGGTGAAGCGCCGCTAGTTTTAGCGGCACACTTTACCGCTGTTTAGCTCCACTATTTGGATGGGAGCGGGCACTTTTAACCCCCTATAAGGGGTTAAAAAGGGTTGAAAGCGCCAGTGTAGCACCGCTGCTGAAGCGCTTTGCAGGCGCCTCGGCAGCTCTGCCCATGCATTCCAATAGGCAGGGGCAGTTGAGGAGTGGTGTTTACACTGCTCGCAAACTGCCTCAAAGATGCTGCTTGCAGGACTTTATCTAATGTCACTCGGGCTTTCACACTGGGGCTGCAGATGAGGCATTTTTCAGGTGCTTTACAGGTGCAATTTTTAGCACTAAAGCACCTGAAAAATGCCCCAGTGTGAATGGAATCTAATGTAAAACCTTTTAAAATGTATACTTTATCATTTATAACCAATATAAAAAGAAGTCACATTCCTATCATGTGCTGTACAGCACTGTTTGACAAACGTCTTTTTGGACACCGCTCCCTCTGTGCATCATGAACAGGGTTATCGATATTTCCAGTTGGAAGTGAGGACATTACGGACTACTCCAGACACAACATATTTCTTCAAAAAATGACTTCCTCAGGAGTGGAGTCTGTGCTGTCATCTGGGCAATCTTATATACAAAAAAAAAAAACCTTCTCCTTCCTGCCACAAGTAACCCCTCAGTTTCCCAACATAACTAGATATCTCCAATAGAGGATTACAATAATTTTACATGTATCTTCTTTATATAATTAATGCACCTTTCACTATATTTTGCATACAAAATAGAATGATGTACCCCTACTTAATATAAATAATATCCTAAGGATGCAAAACACCTAAAATCTTATAAATATCACAACTTTTTTTTAGCTTCACCCAAAATGAATAATCATACAGTGATAAATATAATGAAACAACTCCACTAAAAACAAATCAATCACATTATTTTGCTATATATAATGCAATACTAAACTCATATTAAGGATACCCCTCTTATCACTATTTTTTTTTCCTTTGGGCCTACCTCCTCCACATCCTCTCTTGGGTATGCTAATATTCCCCAGTTTACCCATGGGACGGAACGTCCCTATACTCCTCTTGAGTGCGTTCGTCATATATCACTTGCTTCCAGTCTGGATATGGATATCAGATATTCCAACCGCTCCCAAGCACCAAACGAGACGACACTTGCTTAGTTGCTAAAACATGGACTGAACTTTATTACAAAGCCAAGCTCACATTTATACAGAGTAGAAGCGGAGATCCCCCCTCCCTCTCATATTACTCTAACAATACACCTGTAACAACTTAACATAAACTAATTAGCTAATTCCTTTAAGCAGCCGATGTGACTCAGGATTTCACTACAGGCCAGACTTCTTGTCACCGAGATAAACACAGTTGATTATAAATTATCATAATTACAACCACACAACATTTCATCACAATAGCAGGAGACCACCAGTAACAGACGGACCGTCTCCTGCATTGTGCAGAGGACAATGGGATCAGCTAACTCAATTAACATTTTGAGTTCATGACACTAGCATCTCTTGCTAATATGCCGAATACACATACAGATTCTATGTGTATTGGGGGGCCAGCATGGACCTGAATCCAAGTAATACCAGCTCAGGGGTCCCAGGCTTGCAGCCCAAAAAGAGCACTGTTCCCCCAAATGCCAGGGCCCGTAATCAGTTGGCAAGAGGCTTGCATGTAGTCCTCTCAAAAAGCCTGTGTCCCGGCTAGGTCTGTCACATTTCTCCCCTTTCGGCAGGAGACTAACACAGGAGGAGACCCCAGACGGGTTGACTCCGAAGTTAGTCCATAGTTCCAGTCCTCGAATGCCTGTACCCGCACAGTATCCCAAACAAATTGTTTCAAACAGAGCACTCACCCAGCCAACCTCTGCCTCTCTCAAAGAACATATCTGCCGCTGGGGAGAGGCCTGGACTGGCCCTTCTCCCTGGAGTCTTTTCAGCCGCTGGAGAGGGTGACTGAGCTCAGTCTGTCATGCTGTTGGGCATATGGGCCTACTGCCCAGCATCCCTGGGGTATACAGGTGGAGACTGAATTCCCATCCACCTTTACAGGAAATCTGTCCTGTGTCAGTTGAGGGCAGAGGCCAGCAGCGCTCTGTTCCGTTGCCAGCAGTTCAGCTGGGCGTAGGAGCTTCCCTACATCATCTGCTCCAGCTAACTGTTGGGGAGAGAGGCCGACTGCCCCAGCTCCCTGGAACTCCGCAGCTGTTACCGGTGCTGGGCAGAGGTTGGTAGCACTCTGCCCGGTTGCCAGCACTTCTGCTGGTTTTCTGTTAGTGGAGACCACAGGCCCATCCACTGACACCAGATCAAGCTGCAGATGTGAAGTGCAGATTGCATTCTCTCCTTGGGTCCTGAGCTGCTGCTCGGGAGTGACCACCACCTCCTCACCCTGGGCCTCCAGAACTGCCACAGGTGTGGGACAGAGGTCTTGGACCCTCTGTTCAGTGACCAGAGCTTCAGCTGGGGAAGTTCCTTGCAACTCCATGGATACTGGCGTTGGTGCTGGGCAGAGCACAGTGAAGTTTGGCCCTAATACCAGCTCTTCTGCTGGAGGCTCATCAGGCTGTTTTTCCTCAGCAGAAAAGTCTATTAAATCCCCTGTCTCTACAACTGATGTCTGGGGATAGAGGTTCATCATCTGTCCGTGGGACCTAGAAGATGCCATCAGTGCTGGGCAGAGGTTAGCAGAGCTCTGCCCTGTTGTCAGCACTTCAGCTTTGGGGATGGAAATCTCCAGATTTTCCACTGCCGATTCTCTGGCATGCTGCTGGACAGGCACCTTCCTCCATCCAAGATCATCCCATGCAGAAACAGGATCATCAAGGTCAGTCAGCACTTGCTGCATCCGCCATAAGACCCCCGCGTCCATAGCTGCAGGGGCAGGTTGGCAAAGCACACTGTTACTCTGCCACATTGCTGATTCTTCAGACAGGATTTCCGAGTTGTCCATTGGCATTTCCTTATAGTCCCAGGCAAAGGGAGCCCAGCCCTGGCACTGAGCAGAGTCTAGCAGCCGTCTGTAGGCGATCTCCAGCTCCCATTCCTGATCGGCCAGAAACTCCAAATCTTCCAGTGCCCAGTGCACTTCCGAGATGTTCAGTAGCCCTTTTCTGAAATCCATGATTTCATCCAACCGCCACTCCAAATCACTCCCAAAGTTAGAGTCCCCTGTCAGCTTCACATACAACAGTCCCAGGCCGCCGTAGCTTAAGCCTTCCGTTGGGCTGTCATCTGCTATCCAAGGACATGCTTGGGATACATGCCACCGGAGGGCTCTGTAACTCTCATCCAGCTTCATCTCTGCCCAGATCAGCCTGCTTAATTCAGCTGTCTGCTCCTTGTGCGGTTTTTCTCCCAAAAACAGCACCCGCAATCCATACTGCGACCAGTACCTTTCCTGGTTGGAGGGGAGAACTTTTCCCTGGTGACGCCGCTCACGGGCTAGCGCTTCCTTCCAGAGTTCGCAGCGAATAGAATCAAACCATCCCAGCAGGACCTGCTCTGATACTGGTCCTCTGTGCTGTAGCTGCATCTCTCGCAACCTCCTCCTGAATTCCTCTTCCATGGCGGCTGGTATCTGTACCTCTCCTCCTCTCCTGCTATCCGGACCTTGGATCCAGGTGGAGGTTTGGATGTCCCAGACTGCAGGAAGCATCCCACTGCTTGCCAACAATGTGACGGAACGTCCCTATACTCCTCTTGAGTGCGTTCGTCATATATCACTTGCTTCCAGTCTGGATATGGATATCAGATATTCCAACCGCTCCCAAGCACCAAACGAGACGACACTTGCTTAGTTGCTAAAACATGGACTGAACTTTATTACAAAGCCAAGCTCACATTTATACAGAGTAGAAGCGGAGATCCCCCCTCCCTCTCATATTACTCTAACAATACACCTGTAACAACTTAACATAAACTAATTAGCTAATTCCTTTAAGCAGCCGATGTGACTCAGGATTTCACTACAGGCCAGACTTCTTGTCACCGAGATAAACACAGTTGATTATAAATTATCATAATTACAACCACACAACATTTCATCACAATAGCAGGAGACCACCAGTAACAGACGGACCGTCTCCTGCATTGTGCAGAGGACAATGGGATCAGCTAACTCAATTAACATTTTGAGTTCATGACACTAGCATCTCTTGCTAATATGCCGAATACACATACAGATTCTATGTGTATTGGGGGGCCAGCATGGACCTGAATCCAAGTAATACCAGCTCAGGGGTCCCAGGCTTGCAGCCCAAAAAGAGCACTGTTCCCCCAAATGCCAGGGCCCGTAATCAGTTGGCAAGAGGCTTGCATGTAGTCCTCTCAAAAAGCCTGTGTCCCGGCTAGGTCTGTCACAACCCATTGTGGAGGTCTTCTAGATTGGGGGCCTCTAAGTGGAGGGTCTCTAGTTTTAGGTTGTCTGGTCCCAGTTGCTGGACTGTAAATCCTGTTAGTTGATCCCAGTTCTCCCTCAATGAGTGAAATGTGTTATATGTTTGTACTATGTAGTTTTACAATTTTTAAAGGAGAAACAAATCTGTTTTGTGTTTGTTCATTCTTTTTTCTATTCTTTTTTTCTATGGTTTTGAACTCGTTTCCCCTCCTGTTTTTTTCGGGGTTGCATATTTTATTTTTGGTGTATTTTTAGGTTGTTTGATAGTCTGCCTTGATGTCTTATTAAAGCGGAGCTCCACCCTAAAGTGGAACTTCCGCTCATCAAATCCCTCCCCTCCTCCGGTGCCACAGTTGGCACCTTTGAGGGGAGAGGGGGTGCAGATACCTGTATAATACAGGTATCTGCACCCACTTCCGTGAATAGGCTCCCACGGGTGTCACGCCCCTTAGTGTCACCCCCCGCTGTCTCCTGGGAAACACACAGGTCCCAGGAGATAGCGGGGACCACTTACGATGCGTAGCGCGACTCGCGCATACGCACTAGGGAACCGGGAAGTGAAGCCGCAGCGCTTCACTTCCTGATTCCCTGAATGAGAATGGCGGCGGCAGCAGCTGAGAACCGAGGGATTGCTCGGCTTCGGCTACCGACATCGCTGGACCCTGGGACAGGTAAGTGTCCATTTATTAAAAGTCAGCAACTGCAGTATTTGTAGCTGCTGGCTTTTAATAAAAAAAATTTAGGTTTAACCTCCCTGGCGGTATGATTATGTCTGGAATTTTGTACCAAAAGCGGTACAATTATTTTGCATGGAAATTTGGCGTTTATATTGTAGGCATGCAATTCTTATGAATAACTCACTTAAATCTGTTCCAACTAGTCGAGTCTAGTAGACATCCCGGGTATGATAAAGTTTGAAACACAAAATCATAAATTATAATATAATAAATAACTATAAAAATTATTCAATAATGTGATCAAATCAAAAACACTGAAATTTGCTCAGTTGCAGAATAGTCGCTGTCATTAAATTTAGTGTTTGATGATGAATTGTGATTCTAATTTATTATCGTTGTTTTCTAGCTGGTCTAAAACCACTTTTGACATAAAGGGACACTTTTTGGACAATCTCCAGTTTCCAGGCAGAAATAGTTTTATTTATTATATAAAATGACATGCAGGGCACTGGGCAGACCACTAGGGACAAAGGGGATGTGTATTTTTTTTTCTGTAAGATTACAGTACTGTATGTGTATTGTGTGTTTTTTAACTTTTTTGAATTTGGCGCTGATCTCTGCTCCCGTGCGTCGTAACGTCGCAGGGAACGGAGATCAGCGGCACTCGGCACTGTGTGACTCGAGCAGAGGAGCTCACACACACAGCGAGGAGACATCGCAGGATCCAGGGACAAGGTAAGTAACTTCCCCTGTATCCTGCAATGCAAGCCCGAGTCTGGCTCGGGGTTACCGCTTTTGGTTCCGCCCCGAGCCAGACTCGGGATTACCGCCAGGGAGGTTAAGGAGAACCTGACGCCAGGTGATGAATAAAAAAACTTTAATAACTAAAAACTTTAAAAAATTTATAAAAAATGTCAGTTCCCTGAAGCACTTAAAATTACCCCCAAAAACACATTGAGCCCCCCCCCCCCCCCCCCATCCTTACAACCACACGCACACAAACGTAAATGCACAAAAGGGTCGATTGCACTACCCATATTACATATCAACACGTTTAATGGAGTAATCATTTTAGTTCTATTATTCATGGTTTCATGCTTTTAAAGCTTTGCCTATGGAATATATAGGGTACTGAAGTTTGTTGCCATTTCACAAATGCAATTTTTTTGGCTTGACATGTTGGGTATTTATTTACTCAGTATAATCTCATCCTTTGTATTTTACCAATAAAACTTGGTAATATATTGTGTTTATGTGTCCTAAAATTTACTTTAGTATATTTATTACTGAAATTTGGCAGTTTGTAAACTGTTGTGCTAGTACTAAAAGAAACGCACATATCCGCGCTCAGGATAATGAACTGCAGCCTCCCTAAAAAACGACACCAAAGTGCAGCCAAAAGATTAAATACACTGGAAAAGGGATGGTGGCGCTGTTCTATTTGGATATGAATATATAAAATATTAATAAATGTTGGATATAAGTGTATGTGTATGTACACCAAATACTGGAGGTCAAATAAAGTGCAAATGTGCGTCCTATGATGTAGGATTAAATATGAATATAAATAAAAATAAATGCGTGACTAATGATAAATAGGTTAAAGGTGAAAATGAAGAGATAAGTGGCAATCATAGAAATAAATGTGTTTGTCAAAAGAATTGAGAATAAGGAAATAGTGACATTGGTGGTGTACAAGGTAAAAATTGTATAAAAAACTCCAATCAATAAATATTAAATAATAAATAATTGATAAATGATAAATGCAATTAATAAAAAGAACCGCAAACTTCAAAACAAATCCAAAAAGTGCAAGTTCAAAATAAATGTCCAAATAGTGATGGAAAAAATAGTGTTCAATGAAAAAATTATATTTAATAAAAAATGTATAGTAGAAAAAAAAAATATATATATATATAAATAGTTCAATCCAAAATGACACAAAAGTCTGTTATATGGCAAAATTCAGTACAAAAATGCAGCGATAGGTGAAACCAAGAATGGTTATCCTGTGCCCCCCTCCTTCATTCAATTCCCCTTATGTGCTTGCACTCACCTCACCCCTGCAGGGGTAACAGGCGTAGTACTACAAATCCCAGGAAACCGGAAGACGGCAAGCACGGAAGTGACGTAATGTGCACCAAGAAGTCTTTCTTGGTACGCATTACATCACTTCCGTGTTTGCCGTCTTCCGGTTTCCGCTTTTCACGGCTGTGGAACGCACGCCAGTATACTGGAACAAATGGCTTTCCTACTGCTGTTTCAGTGTATGGGCTTGCTAGCTCTACACTTATAATTTTTTTAGTTGTATAATGTTTTAAATAAATAGAGTTTTATTATGGATTCACACTATGAGGCTCATCCTTTCCCATGCATGTGATATTCGCCGCTGGTGGTACCTTTTTAACCCTTGCTGAGACGAACATAGCGTTTGGAAGCTGATAACTACCTGGATAGAGGATACCTTCCACTTCCCACTAGGAGGAACATGGTCGGCTGGGATTTCTAGTACTACGCCTGTTACCCCTGCAGGGGTGAGGCACTCTGGTGAGTGCAAGCACATAAGGTGAATTGAATGAAGGAGGGGAGCACAGGATAACCATTCTTGGTTTCACCTAACGCTGCATTTTTGCACTGAATTATATATATATATGTGTGTTTTGCCCTCACAATGTGTTCAAAGTACAAGGCTTGGCAGACAGCTAACAGCTTCCCAATAAAGACGCAGGAGGAAGGGCTAATAGTTGTAATCTTTACTGAGAATACGTTTTTTGTAAAACTGCAAAACACAAATTATAAAAATATGCATTAGCATTTAACATTACATCACAAATGCAAATAGTAACAGGCATGCTACAATACTGTTAAGGCATTAGCTAGCAAAAATGTGGCCTAGCTGAGTGAACTTCCTGACAGAAACATCCCACCAACACACATATAAAATGTAGTTGCATTAATAGAACATATACTAACTAATTGAAAACTAATGACTGCTTACTTACAGACTTATGCTTCCAAGGCCTGTATTAAGAAATAGTGGAGGTCTTTAGCATGCTTCCTTCACTGTAGAAAGATTATCTAATATGACTGCTGGTCAGGAAGTGGGAGGAATATACTACAGTTCCTGTTAGTAATGGATGCCAATTTAAAGCAACAGTACGATCAGTAAATATATACCTTATGATCAGAACAATATATATTTTTTCTACTATACATTTTTTTATTGAATATAATTATTTAATTGAACACAATTTTTTCCATCACTATTTGGACATTTATTTTGAACTTGCACTTTTTGGATTTGTTTTGAAGTTTGCGGTTCTTTTTATTAATTGCATTTATCATTTATCAATTATTTATTATTTAATATTTATTGATTGGAGTTTTTTATACAATTTTTACCTCGTACACCACCGATGTCACTATTTCCTTATTCTCAGTTCTTTTGACACACACATTTATTTCTCTGATTGCCAATTATCTCTTAATTTTCACCTTTAACCTATTTATCATTAGTCACGCATTTATTTTTATTTATATTCATATTTAATCCTACATCATAGGACGCACATTTGCACTTTATTTGACCTCCAATATTTGGTGTACATACACATACACTTATATTCAACATTTATTAATATTTTATATATTCATATCCAAATAGAACAGCGCCACCATCCCTTTTCCAGTGTATTTAATCTGTTGTGCTAGTACTGTGTGATATAAAAAAAAAAAACTACCACTATTTTATTTTCTTCATTATTTATTTATTGTCTTCTTTCAGGAAGTATATAAGGTTTGGGGGTTTTACATAATCTTCAGGACCTAAAATTATGCTTTTATTCTATTAGTCCTCCGCATTCAAAAAATCTAAAATGTTTTGGGGTTTTAATAGTGTTTCCATGTACAACAATTTACATTTTATCATGTTGCAAAGAAAAAAAAAATGACACTGACACTGATATGACAGAAACCATTAAAATTCTGGGCAAATTAGGATCACCATGCACATTAATAAAATGACAAACATTTATACTTTACTTATTCAGTTATCAAGGAACGTTTTAGTTAAATTCAATAATGTAGCGCACATTGGAATTTGCATTAGTAACGTATTGTTATTTCACAGAAAATGTCAATATCATATAATAAACTAAAAGGTCAAGTTAAACTTTAATTTGGTGCATGTGCAGTAGTGAGATGCAATATTTCAATGATACAATTTTAGCAAAAACACAAATAAAGAATTTTTTTAAATAACGATAAAACAGATTGCTATGATTGATCTTAGATCAATAGATAAATAGAATATAATAAAATTTAAATTTCTGTGTTTATCAGAGAAAAAGAGCAAGTGAATAAGTGAATGTATGAAACATAAATATGCTTGCTTTTTAGAAAACAAAGCTGCAACTTCCAGTGAGATACGCACAAAATAAAATTTAAATTACTGTGCTTATCAGACAAGAAGAACAAGTGAATAAGTAAATGGATGAAACATAAATAAGTTTTTTTTTTTTTAATGCAAAGCTGCAAATAAACAACTTTCTATATTAAGTTGCACTATGCTCTCATGGGAGTGGATATGAATATTAGCAATAAATCTTAATAATGCTACATTATATATATATATATATATATATATATATATATATATATATATATATATATATATATATATATATATATATATATATATATATATATAAGTGACTCTGTACATAAATAAAAATTGATTGATTAATTGATTAGATCATGTTTTAAATAGTCCACTGTTTTAAGGTGATTTTCATATGTCCACTTTTTTTGGGTGGTTTTCAAGGCTTGGCTTGCAGAGCACAGGTTAATATAGTGTTTCATGTTAGAGGCTGGGATGGAGCCATGCTTGAGGGAAGATTACCTAACCACCTGAATACCGGGCACTTTCACCCCCTTCCTGCCCAAGCCATTTTTCAGCTTTCAGTGCTGTCGCACTTTGAAAAAATTTGCGCCGTCATGCTAAACTGTACCCAAATTACATTTTGATAATTTTTTTCCCCACAAATAGAGCTTTCTTTTGGTGGTATTTGATCACCTCTGCAGTTTTTATTTCTTGCGCTATAAACAAAAGAAAAGGGACAAGTTTGAAAAAAACACAATATTTTTAACTTTTTGCTATAATAAATATCCAATATTTATTTTTTTTAAAACAAATGTTTTCCTCAGTTTAGGCCGATACGTATTCTTCTACATATTTTTGGTAAAAAAATCGTAAGCGTATATTGATTGGTTTACGCTAAAGTTATCGCGTCTACAAAATAGCGGATAGATTTATAGCATTTTTTTAATTTCTTTTTTTTTACTAGAAATGCTGGCTATCTGCGATTTTTATCATGACTGTGATATTGCGGCGGACATATCAGACACTTTTGACACATTTTTGGGACCATTCACATTTATACAGCGATCCGTGCTATAAAAATGCATTGATTACTGTGTAAATGTGACTGGCAGGAAGGGGGTTAACACTAGGGGGTGATCGAGGGGTTAAATGTGTGTCTTAAGGAGTTATTCTAACTGTGGGGGGAGGGGACTGACTGGGGGAGGAAACCGATCGGTGTCCCTATGTACAAGGGACACACCATCAGTCTCCTCTCCTCCGACAGGGTGTGGATCTGTGTGTTTACACACACAGATCAACGGTCCTGCTCTGTTACCAAGCAGTCGCGGGTGCCCGGCGGACATTGCGGCCGCCGTGCACGTACATTGGGTCCCCAGTGATGTGGCAGGTGCGCAAATGCCACCGGCGGCGCACAAGTGCCCCCTAGTGGCCAGGGAAGGCGATCACGTCATATGTCGTCTACCCAGAACGAGAGCTGCCTTGTCCCGCCGTCATATCACAGTGGTTGGGCGGCTAGTGGTTAAGCACACAGGTGAACAGCGAGCGGTCTCTAAGCTGAACACAACAGAGAGGTAAGCATACAGACACATATGAACATTACTGCAGATTCATGACACATCCGAAAATAGAAAGAGCATGGCACAACTGCAAACCTACCAAGACATGGCCGTCCACCTAAACTGACAGGCCGGGCAAGGAGAGGATTAATCATAGAATCAGTCAAGTAGTCATGGTAACTCTGAAAGAGCTGCAGAGATCCCCAGCTCAGGTGGGAGAATCTGTCCATAGGACAACTATAAATCTGGCCTTTATGGAAGAGTGGCAACAAGAAAGCCATTGTTGAAAGAAAGCCATAATAAGAACCATTTGCAGTTTGCGAGAAGCCATGTGAGGGACACAGCAAACATGACTTTGATGGAGATTCACCTTCCAGCAGGACAACAAACCTAAACATACAGCCAGAGCTACAATGGAATGGATTCGATCAAGGCATATTCATGTCTTAGAATGGCCCAGTCAAAGTTCAGATCTAAATCCAATCTTTGGCAAGATTTGAAAACTGCTGTTCATAGACACTGTCCATCCAATCTGACAGCGCTATTTTCCAATCAAGAATGGGCAAAAAGTTCACTCTCTAGATGTGTAAAGCTGGTAGAGACATACCCAAAAAGACTTGCAGCCAGTGGCGGCCCATGCATTATGGGCGCACGGGGCCTCCCCCCTATCTCTGCCGCCGCCCATCCACCTGGCCCCTTTCAGGATGCCAGTTGCATGAATTTCTATGGCGGGGTAGGAGGGGGTGCTTTTTTTTTAAAGAACCTGATTAGAGACAGAGGCTCTAATAGGCGGCGGCGGCCTTGTGTAGTGTGTTGCGGCATTCATAGAGAGAAGGATAGGCAGGGACAGGGGTAGCCATGCCATTTTTCTCAAAGATTTTCATCCATATTGCCAGGACAAGACATTACATTAAAGCCGCAAGCAGTTTTAAATGGCTTTTTTTTCCTTTACAAATGTCATTTTGTGCAGGGACAGTTCTAAACACGGGAAACACATGCCACTTCACAGGCATACTTTAGACACCCCCCAGGTACGATATTTAAAAGATTATATCACTTTTTTTTCACTTTATGCATCATTAAAATGACTGTTTCAGAAAAAAATGCAGTTTTTAAAACTTATTTTTGTATTGATACATGTCCCCTGGGGCAGGACCTGGGTCCCCAAACCCTTTTTAGGACAATAACATGCACATTGGCTGTTATAATTAGCACTTTAGATTTTGAACGTTCGCGTCCATTGTAATTAATAGGGTTCTAACGTTCATGTGAACTTTCGGTCCATTCACAGGTTCTGGTGCGAACCAAACCGGGCGGTGTTTGGCTCATCCCTAGTTGTGGGAGAAAAAAAGCAAATAATTAATGGCCAATCCCAAACTGAGGGTTCAACCTGCATCCACGCAGACACAGTGTTCCTGATCCACAGCACCTGGACCAAGCCGCGATCGTGAGGATCTTTCTGGCATGTCTTATACGCTCCTTTGACTTCTGTAATGGGAGTCACTACAATCTGGTGAGTAGGCTGTGTGGCCATTAAAGGTGGTGGATCATGGTTTCTTTAAAGTTTCATAAATACTAGGAGGATTCATCCAGTAAATTCTTCTGAGAATTCATCTTAATTTTTGAACATTATTTGTTGCAGATTTTTTGTTTATTATTTGATATTGCAACAATTTTTTGACACTTTTTTGAAGGGACTTTTTTCTTTGAGATTCATTTATGGTTATTACTATTGTTATAATACGTTAGTTATATATGGTTATCACTAATGATATATAATTGCTCACACTTTGTGATCATCATATTTCCATTGGCATATGTGTGATTATTACTATTTTCACTTTCTATTTGCACTTGCACTTTTAAAGGGAGCGCAATTTGTAATTAATCCGTTAATTATTTGCTTTTTTCCCTCACTACTATAACGTCCTGCTTCTATATATATAAGTTTATTCAAAGTCTCCACCTGCGCGGGTCGTGGTTCTTACCATTTATAATATATTGCTGTGGGAGAGCCTTACAGATCGTTTGTGTTTGGCGATGAAGGGGAATTTACCCTTGAGGACCTGAAAGGTTATAGAGAGGCTATGCTCAGTCTTGCAGAGCTTAAACCTGATCTGGACTATTTGCCAAGGAAGGAACAGTATCTGGAATGGGCATACAGGAAACTGCTAGAACACGTTCAGCAGCATGCCATAGAATCAGCAGTGGAAACTCAGAATATTGCTGTCTACAAAGCTGAAGTGCTGACAACAGGGCAGAGCTTTGCTATCCTCTGCCCAATACTGATAACATCTTCTGGGTTCCACGGACAGGAGATGGTGAACCTCTATCCCCAGACACTGGTTCCAGAGATTGGGGGATTTAATAGACCTCTCTGCTGAGGAAGCACAGTATACACCTGTATCTACCCTTTTTTGCTGGTGTTCTCTAATAAAGGCATCTGCAGGAGTGAGTGGGTGTTGTGTGCCTCCAGCACAATATACACCTGTATCTACCCTTTATTGCTGGTGTTCTTTAATACAGGCATCTGCAGGAGTTAGTGGGTGCTGTGTGCCTCCAGCACAGCACAGTATACACCTGTATCTACCCTTTATTGCTGGTGTTCTCTAATACAGGCATCTGCAGCCTTTACAGTGGGTGTTGTGTGCCTCCAGCACAATATACACTACCCAATTGCTGGTTTTCCCATCTCCCTGCAGGCCATTACTATGTCTGGAAGGCCAACAAGGAGAGGCAGACAGTCACGAGCCAATAAAAGAGGGCAAGCAGGCTCTGTGTCTAGAGACAACAGTGCTGGTCGTGGAGGCGGTGCATCGTCATCAGCACGTGGCCATGGGACACGCTTGTCCTTATTTTCGTTAGCTGGAGGTGTTGAGCCACATCATGCCCAAGACTTGGTAGAGTGGATGACCAAGCCCTCTTTATCCTCCTCATCCTCTCTCACCCAGGCTCAGGGTACTAGCAAAGCAGCTGCCAACGCGTTCTTTTCCCTTGTCTCAATGTCATCAGTCACTCCTTTCCTAGACCCACCATGTCCTCCTGAGGAGTCCCCTGAACTATTTGACCACAAACAGTTGGGTACATGCTCCAGGAGGATGCCCAGCGTTTTGAAGGCTCTGATGATGATACCCAGCTAGAGAAAGGCAGTGGCGTGAGCGCAGAGAGAGGGGATGCTCAAGAAGGACAGCAATCTGGCAGTCATGTTCCACCAGCTGCAACATACTGCCAGGTTTGCTCCAGTGATGAAGAGGGAGGGGATGATGAGGTCACTGACTCCACGTGGGTGCCTGATAGGAGAGAGGAGGAGAAGGGGGCACATCTTCAATGAGGCAGGATGCCCTCCGGGGGCCAGCTTAGGGGCAGCACACCGACTGAATCACACCGCAGAGCTCCGCCTGTGCAGGGCGCTGCCTCTGCGTGTTATTACAAAAGTTCTTTGGTGTGGTCCTTTTTTGAGACCAGTGCATCAGATCGCATGTCTCATGCGTATCTCGCGTGGCCAAAACATCAGCTCACTCCCAGCCATCCACATGCCCAGCGGTTGAATGCTAGCTTGGCTAAATTGCTAGCACTTCAACTGCTGCCTTTTCAGTTGGTAGACTCGACCCCTTCCGTGAGTTTGTGCAATGTTCGGATCCTCAGTGGCAGGTCCCCAAACGCCACTTTTTCTCACGGAAGGCGATTCCGGCTCTCTACCGGCATGTGAAAGGCAATGTCCATGCCTCGCTGGACAGGGCGGTCAGCGGTAAGGTGCATATTACCACTGACTCATGGTCCAGAAGGCATGGAAAAAGCAAAAAAAAATATTGCATTTTTTTCAAAATTGTCGCTCTACTTTTGTTTATAGCGCAAAAAATAAAAACCGCAGGGGCGATCAAATACCACCAAAAGAACGCTCTATTTGTGGAAAAAAAAGGACGCCAATTTTGTTTGGGAGCCACGTCGCATGACCGCGCAATTGTCAGTTAAAGCGACGCAGTGCCGAATCGCAAAAAGGGGCCTGGTCCTTTGGCTGTCAATTGCTCTGGGGCTGAAGTGGTTAAACCATATTCAATTTGTTTATCACTACCAGGTGTGTGTCTGTTTTTGGTGATAATCCACAGCCAGGATAACAGTATTTTCCACATGAAATGTGTTTGCAGTAATTTAATCTAACCAGGTGTTCCAGAGGGGCTGAGGTCATTCTTGGGGTTGAGGTGAATTTACCAAGCGGCTCATTCAGGGGTGGCACTACACACACATATATATATATATATATGTGTATATATATATATATATATATATATATATATATATATATATATATATATATATATACACACAGTATATACTAACACTGGACTTGTTTTTATATTTATGCAAAAATAAATTAACTGCCAGGGGTTTTAATCCTTTTCAAAAATAAAAATAAAATATTATACTGTACACACACTTTAACTAAAGCAATTTATATTGTGTAAATTGGAAATAAACTTCCTTCATAAACTGATTTACATTATCCAGTGATTGATTGTACACCCTACTGCATCCACCATAAAAAATAAAAATTCAACAGGAAAAATTGAATAACCTCCAGCGTAGGTGGGTAGACTTGAGAACCGAGATCCTGGGTGCAGAGAACTTGCCTCTCCAGTTCTCAGTGGTCAGGTCAGCCTGTAGTTTGATGTGAGAGTGTTGTCCTCCTAACATGAAAAATCACTTTTGGTGCACTAAACTTTTAAATAAGTCAGAGCTTTCAAATCTTCCAATATTCCATTTTTTATGGCAAGGCGACATTATTCAGCACAAGTACTAGGTCAGTCAGGAACAATACATTCTGCTAAAGAGAAATTGAAAACTTACAAAGTGCAATAAAATATATTGCAAAGATGTAAGTTTGAAGAATTGTTTTCCTTTACCCAAAAATGAGAGAGGAAAGAAGAATGGACTTTATAGGCACTTGTTTATGAAAAATATTTTTAGTACAAAATTTATTGAATAGCATATATAATTAAACAAGAAATGACATACAGTACATACATAACATCTATATTGACCAAGAACAATATTAAAATTAAAAGGCTAAGAACTCGGATGGACTACCCCTATGGGTATTACGGTACCACATAAAAATTCGCTGGATGTGGGGTCGGTGTGCATAGGGTATAAACACCATGAATTCTTCCCACTGGATTGTGGACTTGCCCAAGAAGGGGGTTGGTCATCGGTTCCACCAATTAAAAATAGAAGAACTTTTTGCTCGACATGTTTCGCGACTCCTAGGTCGCTTCCTCAGGAGCTTATGTTCTGGTTTAGAAGAGACACTGTGTTACTTTTTGTCACTTTACACAACTGTATCATACAACAAAATACAATCAAAAATAAGCATTGACATAGATAGCAGTGAGGCTCACCTACTGATGGAGATAAACTCACGGCCAGTCTTTACCAGCCAATAGACCAAACTGATGACTTAGCCAGGGGTATGTACATATGTGGTCATTGCGCCTACTGCCCACACATACAGGTGGGCACCACTTTCATTCTACCCAACGGAAAGAAATTTACCCCCCGTTTCAATGCCACATGTGACACCCCAGGGGTGATATACCTTATGAAGTGCAGGTGCGGAGCATTCTATGTGGGGAAAACCATACGTCCCCTCAAAAAGAGAATCTATGATCATCTCTTCTATTCCCAATGGGCCAAAATGTTAACTCCAGTGAGCCGACACCTGGGATTATATCATAAATTTGATATCACCATGATTACTTTCTTGGTTTTGGAAGTGGTCAAACAAGATCCCAGAGGCGGAAATTGGGACAAAAAAATCTTACAAAGTGAAACATATTGGATCGAGCGCTTAGAGGCCACCATCCCGCCTGGTATCAACGAGGTGATATCCTACCGCCCCTTTCTTTAAGATACGGATGAGAGGGGGGTCCCCGCGGTGGTGCCCTTCTGAAGTGTATCTTTAGGGATGACATAACAAAAATAGCCTATACCTGGGTCACTATGCAGTATTCTCCCCTGATCACTCCCTACCCCTCAATTTCCACCTTTTTTCCCCCCCTATTCATTCCACATTTCCCCCCCTCCCCTTCCCCTCCTATGAATAGTGTGATTCAACCTATGGGATAGCATTAGTCTCTGCATCAAGTTTAGTCCTTTCGACTTAATGTAAACCATATCTACGAATACATGAGGTTTTTTCATTGTATGTTATTGTATTATATTTTGTATATTATTTGTGTCTGTGTATTTTTTCTGCAAAATTGAGGAAACCTCCTGATGCACAGCCCCCTCCCCCGCACTCTCTCTCCCCTCGCTGGCATCGCTCATCCCTCTCCATTGTGCGCAATGGACCTTTTCCCCATTCGTGTTGAGGACATACACCCTGTGGCCACCAGTGCGGCAGGGTTATGCAGCCGCCCGAGCCGCAAGCACCGCTGTTCCGTGCTGCCCTGGTCCCCCCTTGCCATCGGGGACACCATGTGTGCAGGCCGGCGATGCTGTGCGGCTATGGACGACGTTGCTTAGCAACGTCCTCCTATACGCCATCCAAGCCGTGTGGAACGCAACGCAGCTTGTGCTGCGCGCGCACCCACGCCTATGTTGATGACGTCCCGGCCGGTTCGGATTGACGTCGGACGTGCTCTGACGTCATCCGATCGGGACATAAGAAGCGGCGCCGTGGCTTCCACTTCTCACAGATGCCCTGTGAGAGTGGCGGCCATACATCTGCCAGACAGCCGCACTACCGTTCTGCTGGATACATACCATCTTACTTCACCCTCCCTGCAAGGTAAAGTGCTCTTCACTCTCTTTCTCTTCATGTTATATGGGGTTTACTACTCTAAGGGGGTTAATTCTTTAGTTTGTATCCCCTAATATTGCTGCATTCAAGTTTCAAATGCCTCTGCCCACTATGTATATGTTTACTTATATAAAGATGTGGCCCTTGGGGGGATATTCCCTCATGGTCACACTACCAGGCCTCTTCTTTCCATTTTTTGGCATTAGGCAATATAACAACACTAACTTTATATGCATGCATATAACTTATAAGCACCTTTATATCTATTTATCCCCTCAGTACGAACCTTCCCCTTTGGGTATCAAGTTCCGGGTTTCCAGCAGAGTGAAACATTAAGCAATTCACTATACTTCTTACAAATATCTACTCCAGTAAGTATTGTGAAGTACATGTAGAGAGCACACATTTTTTAGTGAACATTTAACACACGATGTTCTAATTTATCATTATTTGTCTATCATTATTTTCCTGCCTTGCTTTCTTTTCATCCCCCGTTTGTATCACTAGCTACCATTTATGTCCCCATAACCCTGTCCCTGCACAGCAGTGCCGAACCTCGAGGGTCTCACTGGTTGTGAGGTTACCCGGTAGAGGTGGTGACGCTGCTTTTTTGGTGGCCTACGGTGTCTATCTTTCCTCTTTTTTCCCCCCTCCTGTTTTTTAGGGGGGTTCACGTGAAACCATCTGGTGGGCCCACCGGCGCCAGCGAATAGAGAGGTTCTGGGTCAGGGCTCTGCATCAGTAGGTGAGCCTCACTGCTATCTATGTCAATGCTTATTTTTGATTGTATTATGTTGTATGATACAGTTATGTAAAAGTGACAAAAAGTAACACAGTGTCTCTTCTAAACCAGAACATAAGCTCCTGAGGAAGCGACCTAGGAGTCGCGAAACATGTCGAGCAAAAAGTTCTTCTATTTTTAATTGGTGGAACCGATGACCAACCCCCTCCTTGGGCAAGTCCACAATCCAGTGGGAAGAATTCATGGTGTTTATACCCTATGCACACCGACCCCACATCTAGCGAATCTTCGTGTGGTACCGTAATACCCATAGGGGTAGTCTATCCGAGTTCTCAGCCTTTTAATTTTAATATTGTTTTTTGTCAATATAGGTGTTATGTATGTACTGTATGTCATTTCTTGTTTAATTATATATGCTATTCAATAAATTTTGTACTAAAAATATTTTTCATAAACAAGTGCCTATAAAGTCCATTCTTCTTTCCTCTCTCATTTTTGGGTAAAGGAAAACAATTCTTGATACTATGTAGGATGTGGCACTCACTTATATGACAGGTGTTTTGTAGGTTGCCACCTTGGGACGCAGCAATCCTTTTTCTCGATCTAAAACAATAGGTGGAAGCACCATTTTAGGTTCATTTTAAATCAATGAACCGTCCCATCTGTTATGTATATTTTACTCTAATTAATTTCACGTTCTTGCCCTACAGAGCAAGTATACCTTTATGCAAAACACTAACCTTTGAGAAGCTGTTTCTTTCTTTGAACCCCACTATTCTTTCCCTCCCCCTCCCCTTCCCCTGTTCCCTAGCTATTTCGGCTTTTGTTCCGTGTAATTGCTGCTTCCCCCTTTGAGAGAAGGATTGAAGCATGGACTATACGGGCACAGCGTGGGCTGGTCTGATGAGTGAATTCCAGACCTCTTACAATGGTACCAACAAAGAGGACGATGACTTAAAGGCATATTTTGCCAAACTTAGACAATTATTAAAGAAAAAATCAAATCTCTACTGGCACATGCAGTTCTTTAATGAATACATTAAAGAGAATATAAGCCCTATGGGGCTGCGGATACAAATGTTCCCCTCTATCAAAAATATCACGTCAGAACTGAAACAGTCTTGGGAAGGTGTCTTAAACAAATGTAGCAAGGAATGCATGCAACTATTAATGGCTCAGTACCAGCTAGACATCGATAACCTGGATAAGGAACTAGGATCATTAAAACAACAACATGAACTAGTACAAAAACATCCTCTCTACGTGAATAAGAACCATGAATTAAAAGAATATCTAGATAAACTCAATAAAAACATAATATCAAAAAAACAAGCTAAACTTGGTAAGGACAGAATGGCGTTCGTGGAACACTATGCCTATAAATGGGATAGCCAAACCAGAGTCAGAAGGCCAGTAGGAAGGGGTGTTTCCCAGACCAATACCCACAATGCATATGTATCGGAAGATGATTTCTCTGACTCATCTGTATCTTCATCTTTTTCCCAGGCACAAGTACATCCTTCAACAGCGGCGGATCGAACGCACTCGGGATCACGTAAGCGGGGCTTTTATGGTGGTGGGCAAACGACACCGGGCAACAAAAAGAAACCGGATAATACCTCTAGTTTCAAACCTAATAGCAATCAATCACAGGGTGCCATTCGTAAGGGTGATGGGAAAACGCACACCACAGACCTATCACAATATGCCTACATGGGCCCGGTGGCTGCCCAGGCTATCCAACTACTACACAACTCTCAAACAGGTACTGCACTGCCCACCACAGGAGAACAACCAAACCCCAGAGAAAGTAGCTCTAGTCAGACACGCCAAGCACGTCGAGATTTCCCTTTAGAGGGGACCCAGCACACCAAGTAATAGAACAAGAATTAACCATAATTAATTTAACACCATACCCACTGTCCAGTGAAGAAACTACGGTTCTAAAACTTGGTCTAAGTTTCTGTCCCAACACCAACATCGACAAGTATGAATCGATTAAAGATCTATACTTGTTTACACGTAAACTCACATACAAGTTTATGTTTGATCCTTCAAAAAAACGCCAACAGGAAGAAAGAGCGTTGTCCGAAAAAATTAAAAATTATACCATGAAAGATTTTCGAGCCCTGAGAGACCTTATGCTACTTCTGGATGAAAATCCGGATTACGCTAGCGGCCCTGTGGATTCACAAACGACCACCAACCCCCGTCCTCCTACTGAAACAGGTCCTATAAAACCATTACTCAAAAAACACACATTTAAAAACAAATCAAATCAATTTCCGGATCTAACAACCAACCCTCAAATCTCGGCTTTTCTAATTGCCATGGTCAAAGAAATAAAGTCCATACCCATACTATCCAGCCCCCCCAACATGACAGCAAACCAACAGGCAGCTTTAAAACAACTCTACACTAGAACAGATACAGTCATAAAACCCTCAGATAAGGGGGGAAACATAGTGTTACAAACCAATCAACAATACGAGAGGATGTGCCTCGACGTTTTAGAAAATGTGGACTGGTATAGACCAATTACACCAGACTTAATTTCAAAATATGGCTTAGAATTCAAATGTCTAATCTATACAGCATACAATGACGCTCTGATCGATAAGCAGACGTATGAGTATCTTAATGTCCCTTTTCCGAGAGAGGCCATATTCTATACTATACCAAAAATCCACAAGGATACGAGGGCACCTCCAGGAAGGCCAATAGTATCTGGCATAGGATCAATTACTGAACATGCCAGTAGGTTTGTGGATTTTTTTCTCATGCCCCATGTGACTCAGTTACCATCCTATGTTAAGGACACCCCTGATTTGTTGAGATGTTTGGAGGGCCTAACCATCCCTGAGCAAGCGATGTTTGTCACAGTGGATGTGGAGGCCTTATATTCAAGCATCCCACATGATCAGGGCATTGAAGTTGTCAGTGGGTTCCTGATGGAGGAGGACAACAGACTATGGGAGTTCAACACCTTCCTGTTGCAACTCCTCTCTTTTATATTGAAGCATAACTGCTTCTCCTTTTCCGGTACCCACTACCTCCAGGTACAGGGCGTCGCCATGGGCACATGCTGTGCCCCGGCGTACGCCAACTTGTACCTGGGGGGGTGGGAGCGGCAAATTTTTGCCGATGACAAGCTTGATATATACCTGAGCCAGACTTTATGCTGGCTCAGGTATATTGATGATATTTTTATAATTTGGACCGGTACCACTTTTGATTTACAATGTCTTATGGCCCTCTTGAATACCAACAGCTTCAATCTCAGATTCACATATGAGTACCACAAAGACACTATCTCTTTTCTGGATCTAACCCTCTATAGAGATCAGTCAAATAATGTAGTCACCAAATTATATCGTAAAAAGACCGCAGGCAACACCCTATTACATGCGGAAAGTGGCCATCCCAAATCCCTGGTGCACAGCATCCCATACGCACAGTACCTCCGCCTTAGGCGAAATTGTACGTATGATGAACAATTTATACACCAAGCAAGCGAGTTGCGGAGCCGTCTGAGCGAACGAGGATATAGCAAAAGCCTCCTAAGACGGGCCTATAATAAAGCATTAGGCCTAGACAGAACCCAGTTAATTTTTCCTAAGCCCAAATCCAAAACCACAGAGGAACAACAAACAACCAAATTCATCACTCGCTATTCGGCTCAACATCCCCAACTTCGCGCATGTATGGCGAGGCACTGGCATTTCCTCAGTGAGGACCCAGTGCTTCGCCAATACGTCCGCGCCACACCGGAAATTGTGTTTAGAAAGGCACCGTCCCTGGGAGATAAACTCACGGCCAGTCTTTACCAGCCAATAGACCAAACTGATGACTTAGCCAGGGGTATGTACATATGTGGTCATTGCGCCTACTGCCCACACATACAGGTGGGCACCACTTTCATTCTACCCAACGGAAAGAAATTTACCCCCCGTTTCAATGCCACATGTGACACCCCAGGGGTGATATACCTTATGAAGTGCAGGTGCGGAGCATTCTATGTGGGGAAAACCATACGTCCCCTCAAAAAGAGAATTTATGATCATCTCTTCTATTCCCAATGGGCCAAAATGTTAACTCCAGTGAGCCGACACCTGGGATTATATCATAAATTTGATATCACCATGATTACTTTCTTGGTTTTGGAAGTGGTCAAACAAGATCCCAGAGGCGGAAATTGGGACAAAAAAATCTTACAAAGTGAAACATATTGGATCGAGCGCTTAGAGGCCACCATCCCGCCTGGTATCAACGAGGTGATATCCTACCGCCCCTTTCTTTAAGATACGGATGAGAGGGGGGTCCCCGCGGTGGTGCCCTTCTGAAGTGTATCTTTAGGGATGACATAACAAAAATAGCCTATACCTGGGTCACTATGCAGTATTCTCCCCTGATCATTCCCTACCCCTCAATTTCCACCTTTTTTCCCCCCCTATTCATTCCACATTTCCCCCCCTCCCCTTCCCCTCCTATGAATAGTGTGATTCAACTTATGGGATAGCATTAGTCTCTGCATCAAGTTTAGTCCTTTCGACTTAATGTAAACCATATTTACGAATACATGTGGTGTTTTTTCATTGCTTGTTATTGTATTATATTTTGTATATTATTTGTGTCTGTGTATTTTTTCTGCAAAATTGAGGAAACCTCCTGATGCACAGCCCCTTCCCCGCACTCTCTCTCCCCTCGCTGGCATCGCTCATCCCTCTCCATTGTGCGCAATGGACCTTTTCCCCATTCGTGTTGAGGACATACACCCTGTGGCCACCAGTGCGGCAGGGTTATGCAGCCGCCCGAGCCGCAAGCACCGCTGTTCCGTGCTGCCCTGGTCCCCCCTTGCCATCGGGGACACCATGTGTGCAGGCCGGCGATGCTGTGCGGCTATGGACGACGTTGCTTAGCAACGTCCTCCTATACGCCATCCAAGCCGTGTGGAACGCAACGCAGCTAGTGCTGCGCGCGCACCCACGCCTATGTTGATGACGTCCCGGCCGGTTCGGATTGACGTCGGACGTGCTCTGACGTCATCCGATCGGGACATAAGAAGCGGCGCCGTGGCTTCCACTTCTCACAGATGCCCTGTGAGAGTGGCGGCCATACATCTGCCAGACAGCCGCACTACCGTTCTGCTGGATACATACCATCTTACTTCACCCTCCCTGCAAGGTAAAGTGCTCTTCACTCTCTTTCTCTTCATGTTATATGGGGTTTACTACTCTAAGGGGGTTAATTCTTTAGTTTGTATCCCCTAATATTGTTGCATTCAAGTTTCAAATGCCTCTGCCCACTATGTATATGTTTACTTATATCAAGATGTGGCCCTTGGGGGGATATTCCCTCATGGTCACACTACCAGGCCTCTTCTTTCCATTTTTTGGCATTAGGCAATATAACAACACTAACTTTATATGCATGCATATAACTTATAAGCACCTTTATATCTATTTATCCCCTCAGTACGAACCTTCCCCTTTGGGTATCAAGTTCCGGGTTTCCAGCAGAGTGAAACATTAAGCAATTCACTATACTTCTTACAAATATCTACTTTAGTAAGTATTGTGAAGTACATGTAGAGAGCACACATTTTTTAGTGAACATTTAACACACGATGTTCTAATTTATCATTATTTGTCTATCATTATTTTCCTGCCTTGCTTTCTTTTCATCCCCCGTTTGTATCACTAGCTACCATTTATGTCCCCATAACCCTGTCCCTGCACAGCAGTGCCGAACCTCGAGGGTCTCACTGGTTGTGAGGTTACCCGGTAGAGGTGGTGACGCTGCTTTTTGGTGGCCTACGGTGTCTATCTTTCCTCTTTTTTCCCCCCTCCTGTTTTTTAGGGGGGTTCACGTGAAACCATCAGGTGGGCTCACCGGCGCCGGCGAATAGAGGGATTTTGGGTCAGGGCTCTGCATCAGTAGGTGAGCCTCACTGCTATCTATGTCAATGCTTATTTTTGATTGTATTATGTTGTATGATACAGTTATGTAAAAGTGACAAAAAGTAACACAGTGTCTCTTCTAAACCAGAACATAAGCTCCTGAGGAAGCGACCTAGGAGTCGCGAAACATGTCGAGCAAAAAGTTCTTCTATTTTTAATTGGTGGAACCGATGACCAACCCCCTTCTTGGGCAAGTCCACAATCCAGTGGGAAGAATTCATGGTGTTTATACCCTATGCACACCGACCCCACATCCAGCGAATTTTTATGTGGTACTGTAATACCCATAGGGGTAGTCTATCCGAGTTCCCAGCCTTTTAATTTTAATATTGTTCTTGGTCAATATAGATGTTATGTATGTACTGTATGTCTTTCTTGTTTAATTATATATGCTATTCAATAAATTTTGTACTAAAAATATTTTTCATAAACAAGTGCCTATAAAGTCCATTCTTCTTTCCTCTCTCATTTTTGGGTAAAGGAAAACAATTCTTGATACTATGTAGGATGTGGCACTCACTTATATGACAGGTGTTTTGTAGGTTGCCACCTTGGGACGCAGCAATCCTTTTTCTCGATCCAAGATGTAAGTTTGAACTACATTCACTTTGTGAAAAAAAGGCACAAATAGTACATTTTTATAACAAGATAAGGCGTGTTTTGTATATAAAACTGTGTATAGGACCCTGGTGTCCTCTCCCTCTCCTGCTGCTGTTACATTGTGTTGATTCAGTTTTAGCTGTTTATTTGTGGATTAACTACATATTTACCTTCATATACAAAACTTTGCACGTGAAATTGGTTCCTTTTCTTTGGCTTCTTCATAATTAATCTTCTGATCAAAATTGGCTACAATAATCAAAACGTGTGACATGCTGGTTATACTATTACAATTTTGGTTTCCTTACATTTGCATAATTTGAATAAAAAATACAGTTTTATTTTATTCACATCAATTATCAAAATTGAAAAATAAAAGGAGAGGGATTCTGGTTTTGTGTTTTATATGCAGCCATCTGTAATAAAACAGTTTAAGCAGTTAAACCATCTACTGTTTATCTTGTCATATTCAGCCTTTGCAAACAATTAAATATTTAAAGCAGATGTATTCAAAAATATTATCTTTTCAAATGGAGGATTTTATGGAGATAATAACATATCGGTTAAGGGATCTCAGATATCAGGAGAGTAACTAGACTATGTACAGGCAGCAAAACTGTGCTTAAGCCATCTGCTTTTATTTGCATTCTCTAATTGCCAAATTGTTAGGCACAGGCAATAATTGTGCTGCGGTGGAATAATCTTTACAAAAAAATCCCAAAATACAAATTAAAGCACATAACCAGACTTACTTAATACTTTAGTGCAAATGGCAATGATTATAGGCTTTATTCACTAAGGGCTCATTTACATTTGCGGCACTCCTTGCCTCCCCTTCTGAAAAACCAATCTGCAGTGGATCACTTTGCAGAAGGCATTTGACAGGCAGCTGGGAGGCAACATATTGCTTCCTCACCACCTGTTTTAATTCTGTAAGCCCCTACCGACCCACGGTTTCAGGATGGTTGCAGCTCAACCCCTTTCACATGAATAGGTTGCATTCAGTGACAGTACTGCCATTAAATGCAGCGGGATACATTTTTAACAGTGGCCTTGGCATGTATGCAACAACTTTCTCCGGCCTTTGGGTTGGGTTATGGGGGATGACCAGGGGGAGGTAAAGTTGGGAGTTAAAGGGAGGTAAATTCCCCCCCCCCCCCCTCTACATTTGCTTTAAATATTGAATTGTTTGCAAAGGCTGAATATGACAAGATAAACAGTAGATGGTTTAACAACGAAAATAATGTTCACATGAATGTCTAAAAAAGCAGTGAAAGAAAAAACTGTGAAGTGATCATTAGACCTAACTGAATTATATTGAGTTTGTTAACCCATTGGTGCTGACGCCTCCCAGCCCTTTAAGGGGTTTCAGATTGCAGGAGGCAGGGTTTATGATCACGTAACCACCATGATTGTCTGTCACATCGGTCACATGATCGGAAAGCTACTAATCACAAGCAGTGACCAGGAGCTTTCCGTTAGCCGCCGGTAACTGTGACGGGAGCGTGCAGAGTGCACAGCCTTGACACGGCTGTTTTTACAATATTGCACACAAATATGCGGCCACTCTGTGCCAATAGGCTGCATATTTGCTTGCTGTTAGCGCCAAGAGGTTAAATCAACGTGTACCATAGGCATTGCAATTTTTGATTTTATAAAATACTTGCTTTAGCCCTGGTTCACAGTGATGCTACTTTGAAATTGCGCTACTTCACTTGAAGTAGTGTGATTTCAATGTAGCAAGGTCAGCGCAATTTCAGGTGCTACTTGATAGACATCTATGTGGCTTCATACACAGATGTAGAAAAGTAATTAATGAAAATGTATTAAACCGTACTCTCTGTGAATGATATGATATAAAGTGCACAAAGTTCTTCAAAAACAATGAAACAATCTCTAGATACAAAAAAATGGTATATGTAAACTTTTGTTATGTATATAATGTCCCAAAAAAAAAATATATATATATATATATATATATATATATATATATATTGACCAAGTGCAAAAAATTGGTAATACAATAAAGTTTATTCAATATTCGATGGTCTTATGATGTATTCTGGGTCTTGGTTAAAATATTCCACCACCATCAACACCTGCCACACATCCTACTCACCGAAATCCCATGACACCCATTACAGGTAGTCATATAGGCTTAAACGACAATCCCAATCGGAATTCCTAGTGGCCTCACCACTGGTTGTCAAATGCGGGGTTCAATCGGCACCAATCATCGGATGTTTCAATGGGTATACTCCAAATAAAAGATGATTTACCGTACCCACAGCAGGAATCCAAGTTTTAGTTGGAAATAAAGAGAAATGGAACTTCCATAGTGAAGTACGTTGTGATTTATTCCAAAAGATTTGTTAAAAACAAGTAAAAAAGGTTTAAAAACAAAGCAGAAGGTTTTCCTCAGCAGCTGACACTTGTTTTGAGAAACTGCGTCAGCATTCCAGGCTGCGTTACAAACAACCAACAACCATGCACAGATGTCTATTGAAGTCGCACCTGAAATCGGCAAAGATAGTGCAGGAACTAGTTTTGCAAATCGGTGTGGCGCAGCAAAATCAGTGTCGCACCGATTAGAACAGTGTCATTGCCTCCAATAGGCTGAAACTTGTCATGAGATTTGATCTCTCAAATCGCATGACAAATCGCTCCAATGTGAACCTAGGCTTAACCTTTTTTATCCATTGTTGCATCTTAGCACTGCTAATCTCCTGCAACTCATTTGCAGCCACTTCCTGTCTACATGCACCTCAGCTGCATGGCATTTCTCAGGGTAATATCCTAGTGCTAAATAGAGGATAACACAAGAGCACAACTTTGAGAGAAAGAGAGGGGGTAGTCGCCTGCTAACAGAAAGTGCCTGAACAGGGATTTCCATGGCAGGATCATCAGGTATTATTTTAATGAAAGCTGCAGATTTTAAAATATTGAAAATTACTTTAACCACTTGAGTCTCAAGTGCCACAGGGACAGTGTCTTTTTGTCAAAGTGCTTTAAAAAAAGTGTTTTAAAATGCATTGGGACTCTGTGGGTTCTGCCTGCCATGTGAGTTGGAACCGCCAGCTGTTATGCCCCGTACACACGGTCGGATATTCCGATGGAAAAAGTCTGATCAGATTATGTTATCGGAAAATCCGATCCTGTGTGGGCTCTAGCAGGCTTTTTCCATCTGAATTTCCGTCGGAATAAATTTGAGAGCCTGATCTAAAATTTTCTGACAACAAAATCTGATCTGACTTTTTCCAATCGTGTGTGGAGAATTCTGACACACAAAGTGCCACGCATGCTCAGAAGAAGTTTGGAGACGAAAGCTATTGGCTACTGGCCTCTAAGTAGTCCCGTTTTACGTGTTGTACTTCACCTCATTCGTAACGATCAGATTTTCCGACAACTTTGTCCGACCATGTGTGTGTAAGACAAGCTTCAGACAAAATCCGTCAGAAAAAATGTGACAGATTTTGTGGTCGGAATGTCCGACCATGTGTACAAGGCATTAGGCTGCATTCACTCCTGTGCATTTCCTAAACATGCTACAAAAAAAGACAAAAATTTGTGTTTTGCCACATGTTTTGAAATTGTGCTGCAACTGTGGGTTGCGCTTGCAGTACACTTAATAGTTAAGGGCACCCTGAGCATGGGTAGAATACGTGCATTTTGCTGTGCTTTTATTGCGCTACAAACGCGCACTGAAAAAACACCCCACACTGCACAACTGTAAAGTTTCTGGAGCTACTTTAGAGACTTTGTCTTAGGCTCGATTCACATCTATGTATGTTGCTTTTGAGCGTTTCTTCAGTGCTTTTTGAGGTGCTTGCCGCGTTTTTGGACATGCGTTTTTTCAGCGACTTTTCCGTGTTTTGCATTTTTTTTCTTTTACACTGTGGTTGCTTAGCAACCAGCTATATTCAGTGTAAAAAAAACTAAAAAACCGCAAATCGTGGCCAAAACATTGACTTCTATTACATGCAAAACACTGCATTTTGCATGAAAAAAAGGCCCTGACCCTTTCCAAAAATGCAGAGGCACAAAAATGCATTGATGTGAACATGTTCCATAGGAACCCATGTTAAAAAATGTCCCTGCATTTCTGCAAAATGCAAAATGCATCAAAAAACGCATTAGTGTGAATCAAGCTTTATATAGGGCAGCCCATTCCAGTGAGGCATGATGCAAGGTAACTTGCAAAAAAACATGCAAAGAAACCCAAGCGGGAGTTCCTGCTATGCTTAGGTGTGGATGCAGCCTGATGCCGCGTACACACGACCAGACTTTCCATCAGAATAAACTCCGACGGTCTTCCCGACGGAGTCAATTTGTTTCGAACGTGATGACATACGACGGGACTAAAAAAAGGAAGTTCAATCGCCAATAGCTGCCCTTACAGAAAAACTGTTTTCCCGATAGAAATTGATTCCGTCGGAAACATTTAAAGCATGGTCTATTTCTAGGTCCGTATGAATTTTTTGAAGAAAAACGGATCAATCCGAAATCGGATTATCCCACAAACGATCGGAATATCCGACGGAATGATTCCGTGGGACCTTTTCTGCCGGAAAGTCCGGTCGTGTGTACGTGGCATGAGGCCTGATTCACACCTATGTGAATTTTGCAGATTTTCACTACAGAACGTGATCCACAGGAAACCATGTTAAATGGGCTGTAGTGCAAATCTGCAAAATGCAAAAAGCACTAAAAATGCATAGGTGTGGAATCAAGCCTTAATGAGAGGCAGCACTAAGTTCAATACCTAAAACAATTCCTGAGCTTCTGAACTCACTACTTGACTGTTTTTATTTGATCACTGTAAACACAATGCTTGAAAACATGTTACGTGTGTCATCATTTCAGCATAGAATTTCCTGATAGCATAAAAGCTCGGCAGAGCTGAAGTGGCTTTCACTTTCCTCTCCCTGCAGTAGCAGATGACTCCTATAATGATCTAACCACTTGACCTCCGGAAAGTGTACCCACCTTCATGACTAGGCCATTTTTTTTCTATTTAAAATTCATGACATTTTTTTTCCCTCAAATAGAACTTTCTTTTGGTGGTATGTGATCACCACTATATTTTTTTTATTTTTGAGCTATAAATAAAAAAAGTCTTACAATTTTGAGAAAAAAAACAATATGTCTTACTTTCTGCTATAAAACACATCCAATGGGCAACTTATATAGGGACAAGGGGCGGGGTCACCGGCTCATGTCGCATGGTGACCCCGCCCCCTTATGATGTCACAGTCCCGGAGGATGCTGGGACTGTGACATCATAAGGGGCGGATCACCATGTGACATGAGCCGGTGACCCCGCCCTTTATCCCTATATAAGTCGCCGCACAACGTGTCCCTGCCATTAAGGCCAGAGAATGCATCGTGTCAACATCGGATGAAGGAAGAAGGAGAAGAAGCAGAAGCAGAAGAAGCATCAGAAGCAGAAAGCGGCGGCGACAGCGACAGAAGACCGGGCCACTGCTAGTAGAAGAGCTGGAAGAAGAAAGCGGAGGCCCAGCAAGAAGAACCGAAGAGCGGGACAAGACCCCCGAAGTCAGAAGAAGACCCCCAGATGGCGATAAGACCCCTGAAGACGGAAGAAGAGAAGACCCCCGGAGCAGTCTAATAAAGTATTTTAAAAACCTGTGTTGTGTTTTTTTATGTACACTTTTTTCCCCCAGGTGAATAGGTAGGGGTACATGGTAACCCATACTCATTCACATAGGGTGGGGGGCCGGAATCTGGGGGCCCCCTTACTGAAGGGGGCTCCCGGATTCTGATAAGCCCCCAGCCCGCAGACCTCGACAAGCAATGGCCAGGGTTGTCGGGAGGAGGCCCTTGTCCTCATCAACAAGGGGACAAGGTGCTTTTGGGTGGGGGGCCGCAGGGCCCCCCTTTCCCCAAAGCACCCCCCCATTTTGAGGGCACGCGGCCTGGTACGCTCAAGAGGGGGTGGGGCGCTCCCTCATCCCCACCCACTTTCCTGACCGGCTGGGCTGCGTACACGGATAAGGGTCTGATATGGATTTGGAGGGACCCCCACGGCGTTTTTTTCGGCTTAGGGATTCCCCTTTAAATCCATACCAGGTGACGGGGCTAGCAAGGTGTCAATCTTGCCGATGGAGGCGGCGACATTGACTTCCTTCGCTAGTCCCCTCTACTTGGAGTCACGTTCTAAATGAACGGACTTTACTCCATGTGTGGGCAAGTCCGTTCATTTCAAAAGTCCGGTGGACGGGCACACAAATGGGCAGATTGTCCGCCGCACAGCCGAGTCCGGCGGATAATTTTGAGTCAAAACTTCTTTCTAAGTCTGCCGGACTTTTGGGAAGAAAAAGTCCGCTGGAGCCCACACATGGTCGGATTGTCTGGCAGACTCTAGTCCATCGGACCAAGTCTGCCGGATAGTCTGGTTGGAACCAGTGACACTAATACATTGATCAGTGCTAAAAATATGCACTGTCACTGTAGTGAAAGGAAAAGGTTGCGCTAATTAAATATTACCAAATTACAAATATCAAAAAAAACATTGAAAGGCAATAATTATCAGTTATTGCAAATAATATCTGAACAATACTTGCAAATTTGTGATACCACGGAGTAAATAATTAACCCCTGGTTCATATGTGACTTCAATCAAAAATAAAATTACAAAATAAATCTGTATAGAGGACTGGTGTTTGAACAGTCCGCATAAACGTCCATAAGTGACAGAAAATCAAATCACAGTAACATCCATGTAGTAGGTGACTGTTTCAATGTTACATCCGTGCTAGTGTAGCTTTTAGTTCCAATGTGATCCCACCACCTAGTGAAATGAAGGCTTACCAATTGTAGGTAAAGAAGTCGCCTGCAGCTTAAACCCAGCCAGGGCCTTTTCCTTTATCTCATTCCGGTGTAGGAAGTCTGGGCATCTATGTCCTCATCACGATCGCTCCAGTGTCACACACTCCAAGTGATATATTTCCCAAAAAATGGAAAAGGAAAAGAGGCAAACCATGGGTGGAATCCAACAAGTTTATTCAAAGTAAAAACGCCACTGGCGTAAAAAGTATCCACAGTATAAAAACAAAATTCAAAATTCGCGGCCGGCCGGCTGCAGTGATAAAACGCCGTCACTGTAGTAATGACACTAGCTGGGAAGGTGTTAAACATATAGTCAGTTTTTGTGTTTACTATGTATGCTGCTAGGAACAGGAACACAGAATCCACAGTTGCAGGAACACAGAATCCATCTATCTCCCCTGTCGGAATGTATCTCTGCCTTGTTTACATAGGCAGAGATCCGTTCTGAGTCCCTGCCTGATGATCGGCAGGTGCCAGTGGACATCGAGTACCAGCACTGCATATCGGCTTTTGCTGTGAATAAGCACAGCAGAAGCTGCCCACTGGCAGCACGTGCACCCCCTGCAGGAGGAAGTGCAGGATCACAAATATATACGTGATCCAGCGCAGAGTGAAACTGCTAAAGGACGGTCAGCAAGTGGGTGCATGTGAAGGTCTGGATCAGGTCCTCAATGACCAGATCCAGACACACCATGAAAAAATTTATAACATGTTGAAAATAAAATTTCTCTTGTGATCTGAATAATTTTTACCTTTGCTGAATAAGCATCAAATGCTCACGTAAGCAAACATGATGTCATTCACAATTTTAGTGATCAGAAACATGTAAAAAAGTTTTCATTGTAATTTGTGTTCAAACCAACCAGACTTGATCTTTTCCAAACATCAATTTTTTTCCTGCATGTGTCACAATGTTATTTTACAAAAAAAAGTTACACTTATTAGATGTTCTTTTAAAAAGCAGAACTTGTCAGTTATGTTGGGGATACTTATCTGGAGCTGCCCTAAATACGGAAAAGTTGCACAGGGAAGAATTACAGGAAAATATATATTTTTTTAAAATGTGTCATTATCTATTCCTAATCAAAAAATTAAAAAAAAATATGTATTCATATGTATCATAATCTGTAGTCCTATCTGTTCCAAGACAAATTATGTATTATTAGGGTAGGGATTATGGTTTTATGTTAGGGTAGACTTCAAAAGATATAAGGTGCAGATCTGAGACAAAAAAAAAAAAGAAAACACTACAAAGGTGTTAGGGAAAAAATACTCAAGTGATAACACGTTAAAGATTATTTGAGATTTTGCTGATAGGGTTTACTTTAATCCTGCAGTGTTTTGTTGTCTCTTCCAGTGTTACAGAATTAATAAAGCATTGAAAATTGGATTTGGGAACCTGGTGCCCATCTCCGCACCTGCTGTTGTGGATTTATGCATACTTTGGACTGAGATGAGAGCATGCTTTACTATCCATCTGGTGTGTAATATCGATTTCAACTCTTTTCAGGTTCGATTGCCTGTGCTTTCATTTTGTATAGAGACATTAACAAAATTGAACACAGGATGAATTTAAATATGATTGCTAACAAACATGTTTTCTTTATTTTTCACAACCCGCATTTGAGACATCATTAAATTAACACTGACACCCGCTGCAGATTGCAAGCGTACTGCATTTTGAACGCAGTGTGGCAAAGGCGAACGTAACACAGGTTTCTTGTACCACTTTCTGGTGTGAACTGGGCCTTAGTTTTATGGCAGCTGAGAGGTTTAAATATTGCTTGCCATTTATCTCATTAGCACCAAATGTAGGGCTTGTTCACACCAGGTGTGTTGAGCTGCATTGCTCTGCATGAACCACTTCAGCCCCGGACTTAGGCTGGATTCACACCTATGCAGTTTTAGTGCTTTTTGCATTTTGCAGATTTGCAATAGAGTCCATTTAACATTGTTTCCTATGGAACACGTTCTGTAGTGCAAATCTGCAAAATGCAAAAAATACCAAAAAAGCATAGGTGTGAATCCAGCCTTACTGACCAGGCCCTTTTTTTGTGATATGGCACTGCGTCACTTTAACTGTTAAACAATTTATGTCCTTTTTTACCACAAATAGAGCTTTCTTTCGGTGGTATTTGATCAGCTCTGCAGTTTTTACTTTCTGCTATGATACATATCCCCCAAAAATGTTTTGTAAAAAAACGAATTGCTTCATCAATTTAGGCCAATATATATTCTGCTACATATTTTTGGTAAAAAAAAATCCCAATAAGCTAATATTTATTGGTTTGCGCAAAAGTTATAGCGTCTACAAACTATGGCATAGATTTAGGGACTTTTATTTATTATTTTTTTTACTGTGATGGTGGCAATCTGCGATTTTTGACCCTTTTTGGGGACCAGTGGCCCGAATACAGTGATCAGTGATAACAAAAAATGCACTGATCCCTGTATAAATGGCACTGGCAGTGAAGGGGTTAACACTAGGGAGCGATCAAGGGGTTAAATGTGTTCCCTGGGAGGTGTTTCTAACTGTGGGGGAGTGGATTCGCTGGAGGAAAAGAGATTGTGATTCAGCTTAGCTGAAACACGATGTCTCACTTTTTCTCCCTGACGGATCAGTGGTGTGCTTTGTTTACATCGACACACAGCTGACCTGTCTCTCCTGTGAACGGTCGATGGGCCGTGGCAGCCACCGGACCCTCTGATTGGCTTCCGCTGTGTCCAATCATAATGGGAGCGGTGCACCCCCTAAACCACGTTCACAAAATCATGTACAGGTATGTGATTTTGCACACCTGGGCCGCCCTGCCGCAGTAAATGTACGTGGGGCAGTTCGGAAGGGGTTAATCAATGCAGACTAGGGCAATACAGGCAAGGGCTCATAGAAAATTGCTCTCTATGTGCCTCGTTCACACTATACATGTGTGCCTGTCTGCAGCTTATCTGAAAGACCCTCCCCTAGTGATGAAAGTTTAGTTACATCTGTCCAATAATCCAGAACTATTGTTAACATTATGTATTAAACTGTATGTTGTGTTTTCAGAGCTCACTAGACTGGAGTGTTCTCCCAAGATTTTACATAGATAATGTACTATCATCCCTGATTAATATGCAATAAAAAGATTATTGGAGATTTGGGACTGTCTATGGTACATTCACAAAAGAAGAGTAATTTCATAAAGGTATAATAAAATTGCTTGTTTTATTAACAAAGAAAAAGTTTTTTTGAAAAAACAGAGAAATACATACAATATTAGACTCCATGTACAGCAGTGTATGAATCATAGGGTTCAAAGAAATTACATACAGTTCCTAATAGAGCACCTATATTATCATACATTCAAAGTACACAGGTCATGATACTTGTCCAATCACTCGACATGTTTCGCCTATAAAGGCTTCATCAGGAGACAAGGATAAAATATATTTGCAGATGGACGGAAGTTTTTTAGAGATTTTTCGTGTTCTATGGTATGTATACAAAACAATATATTGGTTAGTATATATAAAACAGTTGATAATCGTTAAAACGTTATATATGCTGCATAGAATGTGCAGTGACAGGGATGTCTGGTGAAGTCAATTTACACATGCATGGTTCCCTACCTCCAATGTTATAGTGATCATACGCATGGTCAGGCTTCCAAATAGAGATGCCAATGGTTGCACTGGAGCACCCCCCAAGAAGGGAACCCACACAGGGACGTACCCAGCGAGCACCACCTATCGTGGCTGGGGAGTTGTAGGGGGAGAGGAAAGTCCTATAACTTCATCCAATAAAGTATTTGTAGGGCCTGTGGAGTACAAATGTACTTATTAATCTCAATTATTTTCACATAAGCCATAATCATTCATACGGTGGCAAAGTGGTGTGACCGTGCCCACTATCAGTTGTCACGCTTTACCTACCTCAACGAAAACTTGTAAAGATCTATACTTGTAAGAGGCTCGGGTCGATCAGCCCCCCATGCAAATAGAACCGAATGGGGGGAAGCGAATGGGAGCTGCTGGGTCTTAGTTTTGAGTGTTTATCCACTGAATCAGGACAATTTCTAAAAGGTAACAAAGCAAAAGAAAAAAAAAAAAAAACCCCAGTGAAAATGCATAGGAACCATATCCAGTACATTTCATGGATCCCCAGAAAATGGGGGCGTTATATTCCCGTACCTTATCATAGAATATATATGGCATCAGAGCGTGTCATGCTTGATGGCTGGTCAACCCATATATTGCCCCTAGACGGGGCTGGGTAAAGCATCCAAGGCCTATGAAAAGGACATTAGAGATAGTTGTAGTAGTTTCATATATTCGAGTTTGCGGTGGACAGAAAGTCCACCAGTTAAATAAGTTTGGTTGAGTCAATTTACCTGTTCTAGACCGTTCCCAGAGCGTCCCGAGCCTCACATCCACCTCAGTCTGACACAGCGTCAGACTGGGTTTAAGTAGTCTCCCCCCGTGGCGCCAAATGCGCACGGCGTGTGACGTCACGCCGTGCTGACGTCACGCGGACGTAGTGCGGAGATCAGGCGGCGCCTAAACCGGACCAGGTGACCGGAGTGTTTCCTGTGGGGAAACACTTCCGGTGCACAGTTCAGCTGGGACTGACCTGGCATGCCCTGCTGACAGCAGCCAAGCTGTACTGTCAGTTGAGGGCATGATAGGGTCCCTATAGATGGAGACCTCAAACTTCATGGCCGGGTCAGGACTAGCAGCCGATCCCCGACCCGGAAGCGCGGCGGGCAGGAGACCACCCTAGGGTGGACAAGACCAACCACGCCACGCAACCGGATAAGTCCATACAATTCCCCAAAGCCCTGGGGCGATCGCCAAGTGGGGCACTCCCCGTGCATTGTCCCCTGGGGCCTGCGCCAGCGCAGAGTCCACCGGAATCAATATGAACTTGTAAAGAGAAAAAAGGAAGAAGGAGAAAAGAAAAACAAAAAAAAAAAAAAAAAAAAAGATTAAAAAGGACACCCTGCATATACACCTTCACTGCAGCATATAGTTCTTATTCTTTTTTATTGTGAAATTATTGTTGTACATGTAGTTTTTTAACACAAAAATAAACATATTTGCAAGGCAAAAACCATATTAATCAACACTTTCACCCCCACATAAAGGGGGGGGGCGAAATATTGCATGAGCAAGCACGTCTCAGCACACACAGATCGAGGCCAAATTCGGGCCCTATATGGCCCTCGTATAAGGCCTAGCGGTATGGCCTAGCGCTAGGCCTTATACGAGGGCCATATAGGGCCCGAATTTGGCCTCGATCTGTGTGTGCTGAGACGTGCTTGCTCATGCAATATTTCGCCCCCCCCTTTATGTGGGGGTGAAAGTGTTGATTAATATGGTTTTTGCCTTGCAAATATGTTTATTTTTGTGTTAAAAAACTACATGTACAACAATAATTTCACAATAAAAAAGAATAAGAACTATATGCTGCAGTGAAGGTGTATATGCAGGGTGTCCTTTTTAATCTTTCTTTTTTTTTTTTTTTTTTTTTTTTTTTTTTTTTGTTTTTTTTTTGTTTTTCTTTTCTCCTTCTTCATTTTTTCTCTTTACAAGTTCATATTGATTCCGGTGGACTCTGCGCTGGCGCAGGCCCCAGGGGACAATGCACGGGGAGTGCCCCACTTGGCGATCGCCCCAGGGCTTTGGGGAATTGTATGGACTTATCCGGTTGCGTGGCGTGGTTGGTCTTGTCCACCTGGGGGCGGAGCTTGCCGCGGAAGGAGATGGACGCTCTGTGAGAGAGCTCCGTAGCACACAGGGACAAACCGGCACAGACCAGGCTGCAATCACAGCAATCGCTGCGGAATTCACCCACCGGAGCTGGGATAGGAACCGAAGCACCGATCGGTAATGTCCAGGAGGAACAAAAACATGAAAAAGCCGCAAAAGATGACCGAATACTTTCCGCTGGGTCCCAGGCAAGATGGCGGCGGCGGGCCGGCAACACGAGGAAGATTCAGCACACCGATGCCGACATCATCTAAAGGTAATCCAAACAAAAGGATGGCCCCACCACACTGCCCGCAATCGCCCATACATACCCCAACCTCGGGAAGCCCAGAAAAAGCCAGATTACGGCTGGATGCCACGGATCACGTCCTGTCCCACTCCCAGGGCCTAGACTCAGGGGAGGACACGAGGGAACTCCCGGACTCTATTGACACGTTCCCCACATCTAACCAGCCTGTGCTGGATACCACTCTAAGAGACATGTTAGTCTCCCTAAGGAGCTCTCTGCATACCGATATGCTTTCCTGTGTCCACAACCTGGGGATAGAATTGAAAGAAATTGCGGCTAGAACCGATCACATTGAGCATAAAATGGGGGAATTTGCGACCACCATCAATGATCTGGTGGACGCACACGATGACCACACAGACGAGATGGACGCCATGAAAGCTAAAATGGCGGACATCGAGGACCGCTCAAGAAGAAATAATTTTAAAATTAGAGGGGTTCCCGAATCGGTCGCACAACCTGATCTGAAAATGTATGTCACCCAGTTATTCCAAGCCATGATCCCGGAACTAACTGAGCTTGATATCACAGTGGATAGAATCCACAGGCTACCCAAACCGTCTCACCTGCCGGACAATATACCCAGGGACGTAATCCTGAGACTCCATTTTTTTCACATAAAGGAGCGCCTGATGGCCGCATCTAGGAACAAAGAGAACCTTTCCCCGCAATACAGAGACCTGCAATTCTTTGCGGATCTATCCCAATTCACCCTGCAAAAAAGAAGGAACCTCAACACAATCTCTAAAGCTCTGAGAAACCATAAAATTGCATATAAGTGGGGTTTCCCGACAAAACTAATCATCACTAAAGATGGGAAGGATCACGCAGTAGACACCCTTGCGAAGGGAATGCAGCTCCTCCACAAATGGCAAATTATCCCAGATGTAGCCGAAACCAGCAAACACCGCAGTCCTCATCGCACTGACGAAGACTGGAACCTGGTTGCTCCCAGACATGCACATAAGGAAACCTAATTCACCTGCAGCCACCACATATTTTCACCTACCGTTCCCTGTTTAGGAGAAATATTTGCTGCTAAGCTGAACTTTTTTTTTACCTGTTTTTTTTTGTTTTCTGAAACTGCACTTTTTTTTCATATACCCCCCAAGAACATCTTGAGTGACTATCAGTCACACCCGGGTCATGATGACCCTCCCCCTCCCTTACAGGAGACTCACGTTCTTTGCCCAATGTTTATTTCTTTGTTTCACCTGACTACCGTTTATGCCCGCAGTACTATCCTTCAGCAAACAGACGCAAGTCTACATCTAATATGGATCTCTAGCCCCAAGGGCCACTTTCTCGCAGAATCCAGGATCAGCCGCGAACACTCCAAGACCAAATGTAAGTGTTTTTCAACACATGCTACACTACACATACTGGTTCGACATTACAAATGGTCGTTAACTTTCTGACAATCAACGCTAGGGGACTCAACCACCCCGCCAAGCGCAGATCTATGTGGAGGGAGGCTACTAGACACAATGGAGATATCCTTTGCGTCCAGGAGACTCATTTCAAAAAAGACGCACAACCTGGGTGCTCTCACCCCAAATTTCCGCATGTTTTCTATGCTAGTTCCGGAGAAAAGAAAAGAGGAGTATTGACGGCAATCAGGGACTCAGTAGCCTTCAAACTTCATAGAGAATTCCAAGACCCGCAAGGCAGATTCCACATCCTAGTGTGTGACATTAACTCAGCTACATACACAATTGTGAACGTCTATGCACCAAACTGCAACCAGATTGGCTTCTTTCATAAGCTCATGAAGAAGGTCTCTCATGTAAAAAAAGGCCACTTGCTGCTATGTGGGGACTTTAATCTCCCCCCAGATCCTAAGGTGGACTCCAGCTCCTCCTCCAATAGAAAACTACCGTCTCTTCTACCCATCCTACAATCCTACGAACTGTACGACGCATGGCGATGCATCAATGCTAGCGAAAAAGACTACACCTTTTTTTCCTCTAGCCATCAAATCTACACCAGACTAGATCTTTTCATTTTAGATAAATGGTTACTACCGAAGGTTAAAACATCTGTTATTAATGATATAACCTGGTCTGATCATGCCTCGGTGTCACTGCGGGTGGACGACTCATCCAACAACAACCCGACTTACATTTGGAGATCCAACCCGCAGCTGATCCAGGAAGATCGGTCCAGGCTAGCAACTGAATTATGTAATTTTTTTGAATGTAATGAGGGCTCTGTAGCGGACCCCTTTGTGACGTGGAATACGCACAAGGCGTTCATGCGGGGCCTTCTCATCCAACTGGGAGCTAGGAAAAAGAGAATGAGGGGGCAGCGCATACTAAATATAACAACCCAAATCCACACTCTAGAAACCCAAAATAAAGCACAACCCTCCACTGCACTAACTGAAAAATTGGCGGAATTGCGTCAAGAACTCCGTCTCATACTGCTGGAGGATTTTGAAAAGTCTTCCAGGAGGTTGAAGATGACATACTATGCTAACGGCAATAAGGCAGGGAAACTCCTAGCATCCCGCCTCAGAGGGATTAGATATAAATCAAAAATAGCACATATCCTACACCCCCATACACAGACCAAACTATACCATCCCCAAGCCATAGCAGATGCATTCAGTGCATACTACGGCTCTTTATATAACTTAAAAGACGACACTAACACAATACAACCCATGCCTCACAAAATAGCAGAATTTCTGGACAAAGTAAACATCCCCCACCTCTCTGAAGAGCAAATTACGGTGCTTAATTCACCATTTACAATTCAGGAGGTCTCCCAAGCAATCAAATCCCTTCCCAATAACAAATCACCTGGACCTGATGGTTTCACAGGAGAATATTTTAAGACATTTATAGACACTTTAGCTCCTAAGATGGTCGGTATATTTAATTGTGCTGCTGCCTCCTCACACTTTCCATCTGAAATGCTGAAAGCTATGATCGTTGCACTACCGAAGCCAGGGAAGGTACCGGATACCCCACAAAATTTCCGCCCAATTTCGTTACTCAACAACGATTTAAAGATCTACGCCAAGCTAATAGCCACCAGATTGGTAGACCTACTGCCCTCACTAATCCACCCTGATCAATCAGGATTCACCAAGGGCCGTCAGACGGCGGACGCCACTAGACGTTTGATAAATGTAATCCACCTCACAAATAAAACCAAAACGCCTTCTCTGCTCCTAGCGCTGGACGCAGAGAAGGCGTTTGACCGCATACACTGGGACTACCTTAAGCAGGTCCTCTGTAAATTTGGCTTCACAGGACATATTCTACAGGCCATTATGGCCTTATATACAAATCCATCAGCCCAAGTCTATGTGTCAGGAATGTTATCTACTCCATTCGACATCACTAACGGCACTCGCCAGGGGTGCCCCCTGTCACCTCTTATATTTAACCTGCTGATGGAACCCATGGCGGCATACATTCGCCAACACCCTGAAATTTCTGGGGTGTCGGTGGATGGTAAAATACATACCATCAGCCTCTTTGCGGATGATATCATCCTAATGCTCACTAAACCTTCTACTTCCTTGGCTTCGGTACACCAATCCCTCCAGATGTTTAACGAACTCTCATACTATAAAGTTAATGAGTCGAAGTCTTATCTAATGGGTCTAGGATTATCACAGACAACAAGGCAACACATCTCAAGTAACTTCCCTTTTACATGGAAAGATAAGGGTTTGGCCTACTTGGGAATCACCCTTACCCCTCAGGTCTCAGACTTGGTAAAAATGAATTACACCCCCTTTTTATCTGCATTAACCAACAAACTATCATCCCTTCGGAAATTTGAACTATCTTGGACAGGGAGGTTAGCGGCATTTAAAATGCAAATTCTACCACAGTTCCTCTATCTATTCAGAACATTGCCAATCCCGGTCCCCAAATTATTTTTCCAGCAAGCACAAAGGGAACTAAATAGCTATTTATGGGCAGGGAAAAAGGCACGTTGTGCTTTTCACAAACTTATCAAACTAAAATCAGCAGGAGGAATAGGCTATACCTCAATAAAGGACTACTACACGGCCACAGTTCTGACCCAAGTCAAAGCTTGGTTCCCTGACATTAGCAATAACCTATGGGTAGACCTAGAACACCACCAAATTAAAGGGAAGAACCTTTACAACTACTTAATAACAAGCCCCTTCCACCATAAAAATGCTCGACCCACCAACCTATCCCCTACCATCCAGGCGTCTACTGACGCCTGGCGGGAACTTATTGAAACAGCCACAACAGAGGGACCTACCATCCCACTCAAACTCCCTATAACGGCCATGTCCTTTGTGATTCCAAATATCTCTCTGCAACATTGGAAAACCAATACTGCACAAGAGATTCAACTCAATGACCTGTTTGTAGGCCCCGCACTTAAAACATTTAGATCACTGCAGATTGAATTCTCCATTCCAGCATCAGACGAGTACCAATACACTCAACTAGCGCACTTCTTCAGAACTAAAAAGGAAAGGATTGTAGCCAATCTCCCCTGGCGGGTGGCGGGGTTCTTCACCAATAGCAACACAAAAGTAAAAGGGACATCAGTGATATATACACACCTACAAGACAAACAGACATTCTCCAAACAAGCCCACATATTGTCCTGGGAGAAAGACTTAGAGAAAAGCTATACAATACCACAATGGGAATCAGCCTTAAAGACAACATATGCCTCTACAAGGAGCGCCAACCTCTGGGAGCTATCTCATAAACTACTTCTCAGATGGTATCTTACCCCGTACCGTATAGCCAAATTCGCCCCGAATGCATCCTCAAAGTGTTGGAGGAACTGCGGTTCAACGGGAACCCTAATACACATAATGTGGTCGTGCACACAAATTAAAAGATACTGGTCTCTAATATTCCAAACTATATCAAATCTCACAAACACTACTGTAGCGGGATCCCCAGGATTGGCGCTCCTATCATTGGGCATAGACGAATTCCCCAATCCAGTTAGAAAACTAATATCTAACATCCTTATAGCAGCCAGGCTTACTATAGTGAGACACTGGAGGGACACAAACCCGCCTACCGTGGCGGAAACTTTAAGAACAACTAATACACATTGTATATACGAAACCCTATTTGCTCACAGCATAGGAAATTTCCCTTCTATCCACCCCATTTGGGATCCCTGGAACAAATGGTATCCTCAAAACACTGGTCTGAAATTTTTCAAAGCAAGAAAGTAAGTGGTCATCCTAGATCCCATTACCCTGCCAAAACTAGGGCTAGTCACGGTGAAACATGTTCACGTTCTCTATCCTTCTACTCTGTATACTGATTTTCCACCCCTCTCCTATCTCTCCTAATTTCCTACTAAAATTTTCTAAGAAGCTGTTCTCAAAACCACGAAGACAGGAAATACAATTTAAAAAATTATCTAGAACTTATATGTTTTTGTAAGCACCAGGGGGGGGGGGGGGGGGCCTCGCCTCTTCTGGCACAGCTTGTGCCCAGATGGGGTGCCTGGGGAGGATGGGCTCCCTCTCCTCTGGATCCCTGACCTTGGCATGTTTGACTACTTTTATATTTAGGTATGCACAAATGTGATACAAGACTCTTACATGTCTGGCAAACGATATGACACCTAATGTATCTACTAACACGCTAAATTTTTTATATGATGTTGAATAAGTTTGATGACAGACTTTTACTTTGTTAATGTTTGATGACAGACTTTTACTTTGTTAATGTTACTATTGTTGTTGGATGCACAAAATTTTTTCAATAAAAACGATTGAAATGAAATTGCCACCGTATGAATGATTATGGCTTATGTGAAAATAATTGAGATTAATAAGTACATTTGTACTCCACAGGCCCTACAAATACTTTATTGGATGAAGTTATAGGACTTTCCTCTCCCCCTACAACTCCCCAGCCACGATAGGTGGTGCTCGCTGGGTACGTCCCTGTGTGGGTTCCCTTCTTGGGGGGTGCTCCAGTGCAACCATTGGCATCTCTATTTGGAAGCCTGACCATGCGTATGATCACTATAACATTGGAGGTAGGGAACCATGCATGTGTAAATTGACTTCACCAGACATCCCTGTCACTGCACATTCTATGCAGCATATATAACGTTTTAACGATTATCAACTGTTTTATATATACTAACCAATATATTGTTTTGTATACATACCATAGAACACGAAAAATCTCTAAAAAACTTCCGTCCATCTGCAAATATATTTTATCCTTGTCTCCTGATGAAGCCTTTATAGGCGAAACATGTCGAGTGATTGGACAAGTATCATGACCTGTGTACTTTGAATGTATGATAATATAGGTGCTCTATTAGGAACTGTATGTAATTTCTTTGAACCCTATGATTCATACACTGCTGTACATGGAGTCTAATATTGTATGTATTTCTCTGTTTTTTCAAAAAAACTTTTTCTTTGTTAATAAAACAAGCAATTTTATTATACCTTTATGAAATTACTCTTCTTTTGTGAATGTACCATAGACAGTCCCAAATCTCCAATAATCTTTTTACTGTATGTTGTGTTGTTTACAAGGTGGCAGGGACAGCCCACAGATACAAGATTTCCTATATTAGTTTATCTTGAGCTAATCTTGAGCTTTTTCTCTGAAATGCACTTCATAACAGCTGAAACTTGATTGGCTGTCAGGAGCACCAGGAACAATTTAACAATCTGTTACATCTCTGTTAGATCTGTTAAAAGATCTCAGCGGATTCTAAATTGTAATCATATTTTCAACATAGATCAGAGAGATACACTACCCATACACACTGATCAGCCATGCTGGGCACAATGCCCAGCCTTGGTCCAGTGTCCATGGAGGGCGAAGATAAATGCTGTATGTTTAGAAAAAAAAAAAATGTGTGTAGGGGGAGGGAAGTTGATTTAGAGCAGGGGTCTCAAACTGGTGGCAATCCAGCTGCTGCAAAATTACAAGTCCTATGAGGCATTGCAAGGCTGACAGTTAGTGCCGGTTCACACTGGGGCAACACGACTTACAGGCGACTTAGCAAGGCAACTTGGAAGCAACTTGGAAGCAACTTCAACGTGACTTGGAAGCAGCTTGGAAGCAACTTCTACGTGACTTTCAGTTATATACAACACAACTTCAAGTTGCCTCCAGGCCAGGCGACTTTGGCTGTGGCCAATCACAGAATAATCAGCTCTCTGGGAGGGTGGGGTTTGCCTAAGTAAACAAATTTATTTTCCTGTAAAGTCGCTTCAAAATAGATGGAGATCCGACTTAGAGGCGACTTCCATTGAAATCAATGGGTACAAGTCACCTAGAAGTCGGATTGAAGTAGTACAGGAACCTTTTTTGAAGTCGGAGCGACTTCAGTAGTGTGCATTGAGACGGCTTTATAGATTAACATTACAGCGCGACTTAGGGGCGTCTCGGGGCTACCTGAAGTCGGATCCTGAGTCGCCCTGGTGTGAACCGACTCTTACATGCATGGCTCCCACAGGTAGAGGCATGATGGGACTTATAGTTTAGTAACAGCTGGAGGGCCGCCAGTTTGAGACCCCTAGTTTAGAGGGTGAAGGTCATCTTTAAGTATGGGCCAGGAGAGAAAGTCATTGTTTCCACATAATTAAAACAGGAATGGGCGAGTAAGGGGAAACCAAGAATTCTAACCTCAAATAATGGTAACAAGCAAAAAAGGTGTATCTAACACACAATTTGTTGCTGTCTTTAGTTAATAATTTCCATGTGTTTATTTTCAATAAGTTCAAATGTATTGCTTCTCCTGTACAGCAAGGCAGAGACGGAATAAGTTTCTAATGAAATCACTTCTTAAAGGGAATCTGCTTGCCCATTCAAGGCCCTATCACTCCTATGTCATGTTGTTTGTCTGTCAGAGCCCTTGGAAGTGTCTGATGTTCCCAGGTATGGGGGAGCAGGTGACCTTGAAGTGCATCTATCTAGCCATCCAACAACCAAGCCAAAAAACTGTCATGTGAGGAAAGGGAACAGGTCATTAACCCTGTGCTAGCTCCGACACACTCAAACATGTGGCTTACACAGAGTTTGGACTCTATCTATCTGCTATGGAGGGGCAGAATGGTGTGGAAGCAATGACAGGAATTTTCAAGATCCCATTTAAAGAGCTGTGATGCAAAAATAAATAAGAATCCTGTGTACATTACACCTTTGCAGTACATGGCCTCTGGACATTGTTGCATACCTTCAAACTTTTTGAGATGGGAATGAGGGACACCTATTAGCATGTAGGCATAGGACACACCCCTTGCCCTGCCCCCTTAAAGGGAAATTATACACAAAATGATTAGTTAAACCCACAAGTGCTTTTTTTCACCACTACTATTTCTTTATACTGGCTTTTTCAAATTTACGAATGCAGCATTTTAGAAATTGGATGACAGATTTGGCACTGGGAAACACCTTTTGAAAGATAAAAAGTGCATTTTATATACAACTATATAGATCAGACCAAAATCCAAAATGAGGGACAAATGAGGAGCAAAGGGGGACTTTGTTCCAAATTGAAGACAGTCCCTCGAAATCAGGGACAGTTGGGAGATATGTAGTTGTCTGCCGCTGAGAACTGTTTTATTGTTTTACTATGCCAAATGAGTCAACATAAGTCCATCAATAAATAATCATAACTGAAAAGGAAAAAACACATAAACGTAGTAGTCAATATTGTTATCAGTAATAGGATGCTTATCCTCTAGTTCTTAAACAAGACAAACACAATGAGAAAATAATATATATGAAAAAAGGTTTTTTTTATACCCAGGTTCTAAATGTTACTTTATCCTCACTAGACATAGCAAAAACAAATGCATCACTGAATCCACATGTATGGTGCAAATGGTATAGATGTAGCAGTTTTCAGCTTCATTTGTTCAAAAGACTTTTCACACTTCCTAATGCTATTACATACTAGTTTTATTATTAGAAATTATTTATGAGCCCTTTAGCTACCCATTTCACCACATTTTGCTTTAACAGAGCAACCTTTGTCTCAGTAAGATGCAGAAGTGCTGACTGGTAAGTTATGAACCTTATATTATGTCCTAAGGAAATTAATTTTAAGCAGTCTAGCTGAGAATATTTTTCGTATCATATTATAACACTACATCTTTCTGAATGTTCCCTTAGTTCTTCTAGTTAAAGGATAAGTTCACTTTTTGGAAAAAAATAATAATAAATGCTCAACAAGAACAGAAAAAGTCAGACAGAATCTTTTCATCGGATATTCCGATCGTGTGTGTGCCTCATCTGGCTTTTTTTTTTTTTCGAAAATTCTGACGGACCTAGATATAAAACATGTTCTAAATATTTACGATGGAATCAATTCCTATCAGGAAAACCGCTCGTCTGTATGCTGTTCTGACGGGCCAAAAACGACACATGCTCTGAAGCAAGTACGAGACGGCAGCTATTGGCTACTGGTTATTGAACTTTCTTTTTCTAGTCCCGTCGTACACGTTGTATGTCACCGCATTCTAGACGGTCGGACTTTGGTGTGATCGTGTGTAGGCAAGACAGTTTCAGCAGAACTGTGTCGGAACTCCGTCGTAAAAACCTTCAGAGTTTATTCCGACGGGAAAACCGGTCGTGTGTACGCGGCATTAGTCTCCTAAACACTGTTTATACTACAGACTATGGTTACTGACAAGTATATGTAGAACTACCCCCTGTAGGAGCTGCTGATAAATGTTCAATTCTGCACCCTGCCTCTCAACCCCAAGAACAGTCTCGACCCCTCTGGCACACCTGTATGGTAATATGAGTGTAGGACCCAGCAGTAAAGAGAAACACAGTAATGATACACTATACAGTATATTTACCGTAACCTTGGAACCCGTCACTTCACCAGCTGTGATAATAGATAGAGACTCACACAGGATATCAATTAACCATTTAGAAAGTTTAGTGAAATGGAAATCCAACATACAGAACAGTGTAGTCAGATATAAACAGTAAATGACAATGGATGATCATCAACACGAATGTGAGCACTGTAAATTCCATAATCAACATATAGAGCATAGGGGTACAGTGGGACAAATGTCTGATATCCTCAAAGATCTATATCAACCCCCTTCCCACTGAAGCCTCAAAGCACACACACCAGATCTGCAGTATAATGTCATGAACATGCAACAGTACAATGCAATGCATATATCCTGTACTCAAGGACTCCCCCTAGGTTGTAATGCCATGTTCCAAATGCAAAGTGAACTGTGATGCTTTGTAGAAGATGAATAAAGTTCCTTGTCTTCAGAATCTTCAGCTAGCTTATGTATTAGACTGCAGTATGTGTAAATCCAAACAGGGAAACAAGTAGACAGCAGACTGTAGGATAAAATGATGTGCTGGTAATTGTGTACTTGCAAATATAAGGCACCTTTAATACTTCCTCCTTATCAGTGGATGTAATTCAGCATTGACTTTATAGCACAGGGAAGGCAAACCATGAAGTTCCACTCTATGCAGCCTATGGATAAGTGAGATCACTCCTGTGGGACTACAAGTCTCACCAGCATTCTACAGACAACTCACTTAGTCAACAGTACACTTTACTGAAGTGGGCAGGTGCCCTTCTCACCAAGTAGACCCATAGGCCAGGGGTGCCCAACCTTTTGAAGAGCGAGGGCCACTTAAGCGACTTGGTAACCGGTTGTGGGCCACAATGAGCAGAGCCGGTGGATGCCATGTCCGTGTCTGCTCTGCATACGCAGAGCGGACACTGACACAGCCCACTATACTTTTTAGCAAATCATATTGGAGGCAGGACACAAGTCGTGGTTTATGTCTGCCACTTCTTAGAGGTTAATGGAGGGTTCAATTGGTCGGACTGTCAGACTGACCATGTGAAAGGGGCTCAAGGCTGCTTTCACACTGATGCACTGTGTTTTTTCCTGCACTGCGGGTGCAACGCAGTGTGCCCAGGGGCGGACTGACCATTCGGACACTCGGGCCCCATGCCACTAAGGGGCCCCATCAGGGTTGCCAGCCTCAATAAAACCAGGGACAGTAGGTAAAAATCTGTGTTTTTTTAAAAATCCCAAGAGCCCCGCCTCTCCAGTACCTTTTCAGTGTGTGTATGTGTATTCTGTGTGTGTATATTGTGTGTCTGTGTGTGTGTATACTGTATGTGAGTGTGTGTATACTGTGTGGCCCCATAATCTATTGTATGGGGCCCCCATACTCTCCTATTGCCCGGGGGCCCCCATAATCTTCTCCTATTGACTGGGGGCCCCATAATCTCCTATTGCCCGGGGGCCCCATGAGTTGTCAGTCCGCCTCTGAGTGTACCTTTGGCTTTTCTTCACTTTGCAATAGACTTTTATTATATTCTGCAGGTTTGGTGCACTTTCAGAAAGCTCACCAAACTCGCAGGTAAAAACAGAAGTCTATGGCTCAGTACAGTAACCCACAGGTAGACTGCTCTGCACCTGCGGATCAGTTTTAAAGCAGCCCAGTAACCACTGCAGAAAAGATATGCCTATATATACACACCGATTTTGGTAATAAACTGACCTTTAATAACAGTATTCTATTCTATTCCATCCCAGAGCAGGAGGTCGCGGGCCACCTCAGAGGGCTCCGCGGGCCACATGTGGCCCCCGGGCCACTGGTTGGGCACCCCTGCCATAGGCTGTGAGGCTCCATCCAGACTCTCCTCCTGGTGTCTCCGTCTGATGAAAGATGGCTCCGCCAAGCTGTATCGCTCCTCCAGATAGCTGAGGTGCAGATGGCTTCAAATGCTCTGAAGCGCAGAGCGATTCTCCGGCTCAATCAGCAGGGCCTTTCACAAGGATCCCTCTGGGGTGGGCGATCCGCTCTCCGCTGTAGGCCACAGGCTCTTCCAGCCCTGGGCACACACAGACCCCCTGCTGTGTGTTGAATGGCGTCCGGAGAGATCGAAAGCATGCCACGCCTATCCTTTTATCTGCTTACCCAGCAGGCTGTTCTGTGACTTGGCATTGTGGGTAGGTGAACTGGGCATTGTGGGTCAGTAGTTCCCAGATTGATATAAGCACAAGAGTGACCTCCTCATTAAACTACATCTCCCATAGTGCTTTGCAACGCTGCTTCACAGAAACTAAACAAAAGTCCTAACAGCATCAAAAGGACACTAGATGGAGTCAAACTCTTACTTAAAGAACATCACATTATTTAGCATGATAACTTGGTCACATCCCTGGCGCTACATATACAAGAACCTTCTATGGGCCATCTAGAACCCCCCATTCGAGACTCACACTCAAATTGCAGCCTGCTGTCTGCCATCCGTTCCACATGGATATAGCCCTCTCAGTTCCCCGGCGGGATGTTCATAGTCCACCCCTATTCACACTATATGTGTACAGTTTTAACTGATCAAGCACCAGCTCCTAAAGGAGTGAATTTTTTTCACGTAACACATATAGCATTAGGATGCAATCCTGACCATTTGTATTATGGAATTATCCAACTAACAACCATTATTGGTCATCAATTCTAATATGTTTAACAGTTACCCTTATTTTGGTATTTTGTGTCTGTATAGTTGTTACTGGTACACATTTTATGTATTCTATGATTCCCATGGGATGCTACTGTGTGCAATTATCTGACCTATGTTTTAATGCTGTACCATTTTTTGGCTGGAATGTACTATTACAATACACATTTGTTCTTTATTATATACTTTTAGTTTTTTATGGTTATACCAATGATACATATGTACTATACTTACCAATGGATATATTTATGGTTTAAACATAAGATATATATGTACCTTATTTATTAGTGGATACACGCCTCATACAAAATCCTATGTTTGTTCCCCCCCCCACTGCATTTTCAGTCAGAGACATGGTCAGCACAGCCAAAATATTGGTCCTGGAAGTAGGCAGGAACATGGCCCAGAGTACAGGTAGCAGGCATAGTTGTGGTCAGTTCATGCAGCAGGCAGAGGCACGATGGCAGTAAGTCAGAAGCAGGCACCATTTTTTTGCTACTACTCCCTTGGCTGTGTTTTTTAGGTGTGGCAGAACTGTACTCTTATATTTTTTTTTTTGTGGTGTTTATGTTATGAAATAGGCAAAACCATGAGTCATCAGGTATCTCCGATCCCATAATCTCCCCTATATATTGTTATACCTGCTGCCAATATTCCTGTATCTTTGGGCACTCCCACCATAGGTGTGACATGGTGCCTTTCTGGTTACACCCTCTCCAACACAAGGAAGTATTTTTTAGATCTGAGATGTACCAGGTTTCATTTTTTGTCTGTGCATTACATAGTTGTTCTATTGGATTTAAATTCTCCTCAGATCTTATTGGTTGCGGTAGTGTTGTCATGAAATGTTTTAACTGCAAATACCTCCATTCATCCAACACCATCAGTTCTCTTCTGTGCTTCAATTCTTGATTTGGTCCTATTTTCCCTTTTTTTATTATATCGTTTAACTGTGCATTTTTAGTCCAATCCCTATAGTTTACCCCATTAACAGGTGGGGAAAAAAATGTCCCCCCTAGTGAAATTAGTGGTGAATTATATTCCCATTTTGCTTGTCTGTAAATGATATTCCAAATTTTCAAAACATTCCTGGTCAATTCATTTGTGCTTTCAAAAAAGTGTTATATATTTTTGTGGTATCCAAATATTCTTATTTAGTTGAGTTTCCATCTTTCATCCATCTTTTCTCACTCGTGTTTGTCCATTCTATCATTCTTGTTAATGTTACTGCATTATAGTATCTTTTAATATTTGATGCAGCTAATCCCCCTTGTGCTTTATTTTTACTCAGTATCAATAACTGTATTCTTGTTTTTTTATTCTGCCAAATAAACTGTAGAATAATTGTCTTCAATGTTTTAAAAAATGTTTATGGAAGGGCAATTGGTAACATTTGGAATTCGTACAAGATTTTTGGGAGTATTGCCATCTTTACCATGTTTATCCGTCCCACCCAGGAGAGTGGTCGCATTGATGTTTTTAAAATTGTAGTTTTTATCTCATTAAGTAAAGGAATATAGTTTGCTTGGCATACATTCCCCAAGGAAGGTGTTAGTTTTACCCCGAGATATTTTAGGTCTATTTACCTCCATGCAAATGGAAATTCCCTTTGTAGCACTATCGCTTCTTCCTTACTCAAACTTGTTTAAAATTTCCGACTTTACAGGGTTGATCTCTAAATTTGAAAGTTCTCCATATTTTTTTAGCTCTTTTATTAAATTTGGGAGTGTTGGTCTAGGGTTGGATATATAGAACAGAACATCGTCGGCATATGCTGCTACTTTAGGTTCCTCACCTCTGATCATCATCCCCCCTATATCTGCGCTGTTTTGTATGGTGGCCAGTAATAGTTCCAATGATAGTACATAAAGGAGGGGTGAGAGCAGACACCCCTGTCTTGTTCCATTGAACATTTCAAAGGGTGGAGACAAACTCCAATTAACCTTTACTGATGCTGTGGGATGATAATGAAAATGTATAAGGTTTTAAGCCACTGGGCCATTTTAGGGCTTATTCCCAAATTCTCTATTGTATCCATCATGAATCCCCAGTCTACCCTGTCAATTGCCTTTTTGGCATCTATTGACAGGAATAGAGCTAGGGATTTTTCACGTCTGGTTTTGTGTAATATCAATACCCTTCTTATCCCATTATCCTTGCTTTCTCTTCCTGGGATGAACCCCATCTGGTCTGCATGGATCCAATTGGGCATCAGCTCTTTTAATCTTGTGGCTCTAAGATTTTTGCAAATAACTTTGTATCAGCATTTAACAAAGCTATTGGTCTATAACTGGAGCACAGAGTTACATATTTTCCCTTTTTGGGGTATAACTGTTAAAAATGTGTGCCTGCAAAGATTTCTTCCTCATCTCCTCCCCTTCTCCTAGTCTGTTCATGTATGAACATAGTTTAGTATAAACTGTTTCCCCTTTATTGTCCTTCATTTTTTCTAACCCCATGTAAAGATTATTAACTTGGACACATGCAGGCTTTTTAATGGGGCCGTGTCTTATGGGAATCTCCATTGTGGACAGTAGACAGGACGTAGACATCGCTCTTATCCTTGCTAAAAGCAAAAAAAAACCTAGTGGTGGACTTTTTAGGCACATAGAAAGTAGAGTAGTAGCTTAATACAAAAAGTTTATTAGGTATATATACATAAAAACATATTAACATGTAACATCCTGAAATGCATCTGTGGCGTTTAACATCAATGTACATACAATAGTGTGAAATACTCATGCACCCAACGCGTTTCAGAGTGTGCGTATCTGCTTCCTCAGAGGTAAGTATAAGCAAGAGATATTTCTATTCTAGAAATATATATTAGAAAAACAGGATAAGCATCTATGATATCACATATATATGCAATAATCTATAGACACTTTTCACATTCTACACTTACGTGTTCATAATGAGTTGCTGAATTAGCATTCCATAATATTCTAATTAAAAACAACACTGAAAAGGTAAGTCTGCCAGATTAATTCTCGACTCAAAAAAGCTCCTTGGCTGCTTTCACACTGGAGCGGTGGGGGCGTCGATTTACCGGCGTTTTAGCGGCGCATTTCGGCCGCTAGCGGGGTGGTTTTTCCCCCCCGCGAGCGGCTGAAAAAGCGTCAATACCGCCCGCAAACCGCCGCTGCAGCGGCGTTTTGCGGGCGGGTTCGGCGCGCTCCCCCATTGTTTTCAATGGGACCGGGCGCTATAGGAGTGGTAAATATACCGCTCCTATAGCGAGCCAAAGATGCGGCTTGCAGGACATTTTTGAGCGTCCTGCAAGTGCACCGCTTCAGTGTGAAAGCCCTCGGGCTTTCACACTGAAGGAACAGCAACAGCTGTTTCGGGTCGGTTTGCAGGCGCTATTCTTAGCGCAATAACGCCTGCAAACCGCCCCAGTGTGAAAGCAGCCTTAGTGTATTCATTTTAGAAAACTTTTTATATCCATGCCCGATCAAAGATGTTCAAAAAATAATAAGTAATGGTGGAAAGGAGAGACAAAAAGACTCTCATAACCCCCCCAAAAAAGGAGAAGAGGATACAACAGAAGGGTATGTTCTGAGGATTCACTGGGGCCAGTTGTCAGATCCTGTAAAATAATAAAAATGTAACAAAATACTATGTTTTTCTCTTATTATGAATATAAAGAATTTATTTTGAAGATAATAAATGGGTATTAATCTCATGTAAGGCATTCAAGAAATACCTGAGAGTAGCCGTTGAGGAATCAATGCGTGATGATTATACAATATAGATGGCTGATCATGGCTAAAAAAATAAAAAAATATTGATAGATTAATTTTGAAAATCACAAATTTTTATAACACATAATGTTGTATTTATTTTAATTGTATTTATAACATTTAAGTAAGCTGATCTAATTGTTAAAATTATCCATATAGTGCATTAATTAAATTAATTATTCCCATGCTTCTATGAAGCGATCTTTCAGACAGGCATCCCTGCAATCAAGGGAAAAATTACTCTATTCCCAAAAACCTATAAAAAATGCTAAGATTACTAGAATCATCACTAGATATAGTAATCAGCAACAAGAGATTAAAGCCATTATAGATAAATACTGGCATATGCATCCAGCTTGACCCACTATTGGGACAATTTGTCCCACCTTAAGGATAGGATTGTGAGTAGCGAATTTAGAGGAGAGACAAATAAAACCCATTGCAAATATAGAGGAACTTTCATGTGTGGGACATGTAGTCACTGCAAATTCATGCTCACCCAAAAAAAAAAAAACATTCTTCCTAACGGTCAGATTTTTCTATCCAAAGCACTTTGCTAATTGCCGAACTTGGGGAATATGTGTATAGGATCCGCGCTTAGGATTGGAACTGCAGCCTCCCAGATGGATACTGCACACAAATGTGTAGTAAAGGAAATGGTTTTAAATTAAGGGATGGTGGCGCTGTTCAGGGTAGATATGGGGAAAGGAGAATAAAAATATAGATATGTAAAATTATATATATGGATAATTATAAAACAGGTGTATATAAACAGTAAAAAATGTATACCTGATATGAGAGTGTAAGAATGATAGGCTAAGGGAGTATGTGTATAACTGACAAGAAATGTAGATGTAAGGAGAAATATGGCATTATCACTTAGGATCAACAAGAAAAAGTGACTACGTGCAACACCTCATATACCTAATGGGTCCTAGGTGAATAGGTCAATGCATCAATAAGTGTGAACAATACCATGTGACACTCTAAGTAAAAAATAAATAAAAATAAAGAGTGAACTTCAAAGTGACTCCGTGATAAGATGGATAAAATATTGATTGTATCTAATTAGTACATAATGAATACTGTGCCAAAAATATAAATACTGTATATATACACTCGTCAGTGTGTCCTAAATGAGGATAAAATAAGTGTTTCATCTAAAATAAAAATAAAGTGATTCAGGTGCACATATACAAAATGTGATAGGTAAATGCTTGAAAAAATATATATAATTAAAATTAAAAAATATATATATAATAGAGAAAATAAAAAATCTATGAAAATTGTCCCAAACGATCGGTATTAATGTTCAGTAAAAATGTTCAAATCCCTAGCTCTATTCCTGTCAATAGATGCCAAAAAGGCAATTGACAGGGTAGACTGGGGATTCATGATGGATACAATAGAGAATTTGGGAATAAGCCCTAAAATGGCCCAGTGGCTTAAAACCTTATACATTTTCATTATCATCCCACAGCATCAGTAAAGGTTAATTGGAGTTTGTCTCCACCCTTTGAAATGTTCAATGGAACAAGACAGGGGTGTCTGCTCTCACCCCTCCTTTATGTACTATCATTGGAACTATTACTGGCCACCATACAAAACAGCGCAGATATAGGGGGGATGATGATCAGAGGTGAGGAACCTAAAGTAGCAGCATATGCCGACGATGTTCTGTTCTATATATCCAACCCTAGACCAACACTCCCAAATTTAATAAAAGAGCTAAAAAAATATGGAGAACTTTCAAATTTAGAGATCAACCCTGTAAAGTCGGAAATTTTAAAAAAGTTTGAGTAAGGAAGAAGCGATAGTGCTACAAAGGGAATTTCCATTTGCATGGAGGTAAATAGACCTAAAATATCTCGGGGTAAAACTAACACCTTCCTTGGGGAATGTATGCCAAGCAAACTATATTCCTTTACTTAATGAGATAAAAACTACAATTTTAAAAACATCAATGCGACCACTCTCCTGGGTGGGACGGATAAACATGGTAAAGATGGCAATACTCCCAAAAATCTTGTACGAATTCCAAATGTTACCAATTGCCCTTCCATAAACATTTTTTAAAACATTGAAGACAATTATTCTACAGTTTATTTGGCAGAATAAAAAAACAAGAATACAGTTATTGATACTGAGTAAAAATAAAGCACAAGGGGGATTAGCTGCATCAAATATTAAAAGATACTATAATGCAGTAACATTAACAAGAATGATAGAATGGACAAACACGAGTGAGAAAAGATGGATGAAAGATGGAAACTCAACTAAATAAGAATATTTGGATACCACAAAAATATATAACACTTTTTTGAAAGCACAAATGAATTGACCAGGAATGTTTTGAAAATTTGGAATATCATTTACAGACAAGCAAAATGGGAATATAATTCACCACTAATTTCACTAGGGGGGACATTTTTTTCCCCACCTGTTAATGGGGTAAACTATAGGGATTGGACTAAAAATGCACAGTTAAACGATATAATAAAAAAAGGGAAAATAGGACCAAATCAAGAATTGAAGCACAGAAGAGAACTGATGGTGTTGGATGAATGGAGGTATTTGCAGTTAAAACATTTCATGACAACACTACCGCAACCAATAAGATCTGAGGAGAATTTAAATCCAATAGAACAACTATGTAATGCACAGACAAAAAATGAAACCTGGTACATCTCAGATCTAAAAAATACTTCCTTGTGTTGGAGAGGGTGTAACCAGAAAGGCACCATGTCACACCTATGGTGGGAGTGCCCAAAGATACAGGAATATTGGCAGCAGGTATAACAATATATAGGGGAGATTATGGGATCGGAGATACCTGATGACTCATGGTTTTGCCTATTTCATAACATAAACACCACAAAAAAAATATAAGAGTACAGTTCTGCCACACCTAAAAAACACAGCCAAGGGAGTAGTAGCAAAAAAATGGTGCCTGCTTCTGACTTACTGCCATCGTGCCTCTGCCTGCTGCATGAACTGACCACAACTATGCCTGCTACCTGTACTCTGGGAGCACTGGAATGGTCACCGTGTAGAAGTCTTTTTTCCTATATGTCATACGATGTTGCAAGATTGCTGATTTTTTCAGAGGAAAGCATAGGACTCCATCATTTTTACTGAACATTAATACCGATCGTTTGGGACAATTTTCATAGATTTTTTATTTTCTCTATTATATATATTTTTTAATTTTAATTATATATATTTTTTCAAGCATTTACCTATCACATTTTGTATATGTGCACCTGAATCACTTTATTTTTATTTTAGATGAAACACTTATTTTATCCTCATTTAGGACACACTGACGAGTGTATATATATTTATATTTTTGGCACAGTATTCATTATGTACTAATTAGATACAATCAATATTTTATCCATCTTATCACGGAGTCACTTTGAAGTTCACTCTTTATTTTTATTTATTTTTTACTTAGAGTGTCACATGGTATTGTTCACACTTATTGATGCATTGACCTATTCACCTAGGACCCATTAGGTATATGAGGTGTTGCACGTAGTCACTTTTTCTTGTTGATCCTAAGTGATACTGCCATATTGCTCCTTACATCTACATTTCTTGTCAGTTATACGCATACTCCCTTATCCTATCATTCTTCCACTCTCATATCAGATATACATTTTTTACTGTTTATATACACCTGTTTTATAATTATCCATATATATAATTTTACATATCTATATTTTTATTCTCCTTTCCCCATATCTACCCTGAACAGCGCCACCATCCCTTAATTTAAAACCATTTTGGGGTAATATACATGCTTTTATGTGAGTGTACATGCTTCTACATTGGGAAAACGAAATTGGAATTTTGGAGAAGGGCATACAGACATGTAAGAAGCATGCAGACTTGCGACCCTCTTGGCCGACACACCAAAATAGTGCACAATGGCAAATTTCCTAAAATAAGGTTCTTGATTTTGGACCGGATACATCCAAACCCCACAGGAGGGGACTGCAATAAGGCTCTCCTCCAGATGGAATCACAATGGATCCATAGATTAAAAGCCACACACCCCCTGGCAGGCCCGGACTGGCCATAGGGCAGGCTGGGCATTTGTCCAGTGGGCCGCCCGCTCCACAGCCTGTTGATGATCAGGCCGCACAGCGGGAGGTAAGCAGCGACCACGGCCTGGACAGGGTTAACACAGGCCGTGGACGCCGCTCGCCTACCGATATGCGGCCGTGCCTGTGACTTCTCCGGCGGAACTAGCGGCTGCATGGGCTGAGCTGTGATTCTCTCACACACAGCTCAGCCTCAGAGCCGCACTGACAGTTCCGCTCTCAGCCCCTACGAACTACTGCTCCTCCTCCTCCAGTCATAGGTGTCCCTCCGCACGGTAGGGTCGGGGGGTGTAAGCTGTGGGCCGCTTTCAGGATGCCCCCCCCCTCTCTCATGTCGGACTTGTCTGCAGCATGGGAGAGAAGAAAGCTTCCTGCTTGTCCTTCTCTCCCAATTGGCCACAGCAGAGGACCAATCAGAAAAAAATAGTGGGGCATTATGGGAAATGTAGTAGAGATAAGAGGCCCAATTGATATAAGCAGGGAGACGGCTACAGTCCCCAGCATGCACTCTGCTGGGGGGAAAAGAGAAAACCTGGAAACAAGCAGGCACTACAGGAGACATGGAAAAAGAAAGAGGACTGTGCTGGGGAACTAATAGTCCCAGCACAACCAGATAGAACCAAGCTGTACCCACACCACCAGAGAGAGAGAGCCATGAGAACCACCAGAGAGCCATGAGAGCCACACTGTACCCGCACCACCAGAGAGCCACGCTGTACCCACACCACCAGAGAGCCATGAGAGCCACGCTGTACCCGCACCACCAGAGAACCACACTGTACCTGCACCACCAGAGAGAGCCACACTGTACCCACACCACCAGAGAAAGCCACGCTGTACCCACACCACCAGAGAGAGCCACGCTATACCTGCACCACCAGAGAGCCATGAGAGCCACGCTGTACCCGCACCACCAGAAAGCCACGCTGTACCCGCACCACCAGAAAGCCACGCTGTACCCGCACCACCAGAGAGAGCCACGCTGTACCCGCACCACCAGAGAGAGAGAGAGAGAGTGCCACACTGTACCCGCACCACCAGAGAGCCATGAGAGCCACGCTGTACCTGCACCACCAGAAAGCCACGCTGTACCCGCACCACCAGAGAGCCATGAGAACCACGCTGTACCCACATCACCAGAGAGCCATGCTGTACCCGCACCACCAGAGAGCCACGAGAGCTACGCTGTACCTGCACCACCAGAGAGCCACGCTGTACCCGCACCACTAGAGAGCGCCACGCTGTACCCGCACCACCAGAGAGAGCCACGTTGTACCGCATCACCCACCAGAAAGAGAGCGCCATGCTGTCCAGGACCACCAGAGAGAGCAGGTCAGTGTCACTGGGCAGTGTGGGCACAATAGGAGACAGACAGCACTAGCATTGTATGGCCACAATAGGACAGGGACACTGTAATATAAAGGGAACTGCATTGTAAAGGGGCACTGTAATCATTACAGTGCCCCTTTACAGTGCAGTCCTATTTATATCATTATATCCCCCCCCCCCCCGATCCCTGGAAAAGTTGGCTGCTAAGTCTAAAATGCCCGGGCCTATTTTTTGTCCCAGTCCGGGCCTGCCCCCTGGCTTAAAAAAAACAATCTGGTATAAACCATTCCTTGAAGCTTTCTCCTCAAGAGGAATGGAAAAATAATCATCAGAAAAATCTTTTTAACCAACCTGTTTAATATATACACAAAAGCAATCAAGATCTATATTCATTGTGCACCTATTAATTTGGTGTGTCGATCATAAAGTTTAAACGATGATACTGTACTTTAAAATCAATATTCCTTTTATATGTACTACTAAGCATTGTTAATACACTTCAACATATACTGAGATGAAACAAACGTTTGATATATATATTCTCTTTATATTGTATGGTTATGTGAATCTCTGTTATTCTCTGTCTTGCAGAAACATGCTATTTAACCCTGTCATGCCATTTAAACATCTGCTGCCACTGTTTCTCGCTTCCAAAATCATTTACTGCTGCTTAGCAAAATATATCAATAATTCAAGGACATAAGTTGGTTTATTATGGTTCCTTGTTTATTTATGTTTCATTTTTGAACTTTGATCCATGTCTATTAATTCAATATTAACTCTCTGTCCATGTTAGCAGGTCTGAGATTCACCCGGCACACAAAGCCGCTCAGGATTTGTAATACCGTGGCGATGTCCTGTCGGATTGTGTCCACCATCGGATACTGTCCATTGTGTATTGCGCATGCGCAGTACGGATGCCAAACAGATTCCGAAAATATCCGAAGATGAACGGCGCCTGCGCCGTGAGTCCAGGTTCAAGCCCCACCATCCAAGTGGACATAGAGTTAGAATAAAAAAGAGCCGAGCGCAGCGAGGCAGTGCCCGAAGCGCGGCGAGCAAAGTGTGGTGAGCAAAGCGCGCCCGCGAGGGGCCCCCTAACTTTGTGCAGCCCTATGTCCACTTGGATGGTGGGGCTTGCACCTGGACTCACGGCACACTGAGCAAGCGCTGCGCCTAATAAGCGCTGCGCATAATTCTAGGAACTCCTTGTTGTAAAGGTAGGAAAGTACAGAATGGTAATATCCCCTTTCTTTTAAATGGGCTATAACCTTCTATACTCTGTATTATATTCTGTAAGGATTAAGTTATATTTTAAAGGTATTAAGTCCCCTGCCTTTTTTTTAATACAAAAGAGTAATCTACACAATATGAGACCATCGTTAATATATAGGAATAGGATATAATGGTGTATTTAATATCAGTACCAGTCCCATCATTACTCTCTTTAAGTAATCCACTATATGGATAATTTTACAATTAGATCAGCTTAATTAAATGTTATAAATACAATTCAAATAAATACAAGTGAGTGAGTGATTTAAAAAAATGAATCTATCAATATTTTATAATTTTTTAGCCATGATCAGCCATCTATATTGTATAATCATCACGCATTGATTCCTCAACGGCTACTCTCAGGTATGTCTTTAATGCCTTACATGAGATTAATACCCATTTATTATCCTCAAAATAAATTCTTTATAAAACGTAGTATTTTGTTACATTTTTATTATTTTACAGGATCTGCCAACTGGCCCCAGTGAATCCTCAGAACATACCCTGCTGTTGTACCCTCTTCCCCTTTTTATGGGGGGGGGGGGGGGGGGCATTATGAGAATCTTTTTCTCTCTCCTTTCCACCATTACTTATTTTTTTTTGAACATCTTTGATCGGGCAGGGATATAAAAAGTTTTCTAAAATAAATACACTAAGAGCTTTTTGGAGTTGAGAATTAATCTGGCAGACTTACCTTTTCGGTGTTGTGTTTAATTAGAATATTACGGAATGTTAATTCAGCAACTCATTATGAACATGTAAGTGTAGAATATGAAAATGAAGATTATTGCATATATATGTGATATCATAGATGCTTATCCTATTTTTCTAATATATCTTTCTAGAATAGAAATTTCTCTTGCTTATACTCACCCCTGAGGAAGGAGATATACGCACACTCCGAAATGCATTGGGTGCAAAATTATTTCACACTATTGTATGTACATTGAAGTTAAACGTTACAGATGCATTCCGGATGTTACATGTTATATGATTAATATGTTTTTATGCATATTTACCTAATAAACTATTTGTATTAAGATACTATTCTACTTTCTATGTGCCTAAAAAGTCCACCACTAGCGTTTTTTTTGCTTTTAGCTTCAATATTGGATGTGGCACTAAAAAAGCATTAAGTTGCCCTTCTACAAAAAATTCTCTCTTATTCTTCCACTTCATGGCCAACACTTCATTGTTTCTCAGACTTGCTGATTCCCCCTTTGTAGCCTTGTGTACACTAAACTTTGTGGGTAGCCCTTCCTGTTTTTTCTGGAGGTACTGGAGGCCAAGGTTTTTTCTTGGTGTAGGTGGTTGAAAAGTGTCAGACTGGTGTAGAAGTTATCCAGGTAGATGTGATAACATTTTGGGAAAAGTGGATACGCCAGGTCCTATACCATTTTTCCACTTGTGCCGATGTAGGTTGGGCATTCAGGGGGGGGGGGGGGGGGTTGGAGCTGGGAATAATTCCCTTCGTAAATGCAGAATCCATACAAATATCTTGTGGCTCTTTCACAAAGCTTGTAGATTTGTACTCTATCTCTGGCCTTTTTGCCAGTGAAGTGGACGAAGGGCTCATCCACACTTTGGTCCGGGACATAAAGTTCAGCAAATCTTTGGCTAAAAATGAATAAGTAGGCAGCAAATTTTGTATAATTTGTCATAGTTGGGATGATGTTGGGTAGGGCACTGGGCATTGTCACTGAAGTGAAGGAAGCGCGTGATCATCTCACAGCAGGGCCTGGACATTACAGAAAAATAAATGGGCATGTGATGGATGGGGTGGGTGGACCAGTAGGCATGTCCTTCATTTTATTGTAAGCCCCATGTTAAGGGTGAGGCCCATAAACAACTTGAACTTTTTCAATGTCAGTCGTTTTCACTCATATGGATGGGCATAGGATGAACTGGAGTTGCTATGAATATACTGTTGGGCAAAAAGATTTGTCTGCTCCACAATAAACCAGAGTAAACCGTTGGGCAAAAATAAATATATTATGGAAAATTTTCAGTATTGACCTGCACACCTGGCTGTGCAGTGACAGGGGGAATACTTGCTGATCCCGAGTTGAAAGGCAGCCATAATATGTTGGCAAGAGCATCTGGGAGGTAAGCATGGGCCCTGATTCTTGGGGCAGTGCTGGTACTTAGGGAATGTGATACTTCAGTGTTGGGCCTTTCATTCTGGGGTCTAACGCCATTGGTGTTTGCCGCTTGACCATTGATTGAGTGCTGTATCCTTTTAGAAGGGACCATATCTTCCTCCCATTCGGTCGCCGATCCACTGCTTTTGAAGGGTTCATACACCGAATCGGAATCGGATTGTGAGAACTTCCAGCTGCTCTCATTAGTCATGCTAAGGGATCTGAAATGCCTTCTCACTGGTGTAAACTTTTTTGGACATGGCTGGCTCTAGTGACACTGGGACTGGTAGACTGCTGATGGTGGATGTGTGATGGGTACTCTGGTGATGGGCGGCTGTGTGGCGGGTACTTTGGTGATGAGCGGTTGTAGGACAGGTACTCTGCTGATGGTGCCTGTGTGATGGGTACTCTGGTGATGGGCAGCTGTTTGACGGGTGAACAGTGGACGATAGCCGATGTACGACAGGTACTGATTAGTGACAGGTGCCTTGCTGATGGTTACTGGTGGACGACAGGTACACTGCTGATGGTCCCTGATTGGTGACAGGTACACTGATGATAGGTGACACAAACATTGCTGATGGGTGACAGGTGCACTTTATGGGTACTGATGGGTGACAGGTGCACCGATGAGTACTGTAACATTGCTGATGGGTGATGTGACAGGTTCTCTTGGTGAGGTGTTTTGTTCACTACAGTACACTGATCACACACAGATCGGTAACTCACTGTTCCCTGGCTCTCCTCTCCTCACTAGGGATGAGTCAAACGTTTGCATTGATACATGTATGTCCCCTAGGGCAGGACCCGGTCCCCAAACACTTTGTATGGCAATAACTTGCATATAAGCCTTTAAAATTATCACTTTTGATTTTTCATGTTTGTGTCCCATAGACTTTAACGGTGTTCGTGTGTTTGTACAAATCTTTTTTCCTGTTTGCAAGTTCTGGTGTGAACCGAACCGGGGGGTGTTCGGCTCTTCCCTTCCTCACACTGAAAACTCTGTGAGGAGAGGAGAGCCAGTAACAGCCAATCACCAGTCTGTTCTTACATTTGTGATTGGACACAGCCAAACTCGTGGTAAAGAGCTACTGTCATTGACACTTTACCACGATCTGTGATGCGTCGTGTTATAGGGACACGCTGCACCACAGATTGCTGCGCTCCCCTATGGCACGCCAATAGTGGAACTACATCATATGACGTCGTCCCAGAACAAGAGCAGTCTCGCCCATACTATACGGCAGGCGGGAGTTGGTTAATTACAAATGATATATACACTATATACCTTATATATTGTATATATCCCCAATGAATGCAGTTAGGTACTTGTAGGCAGAGGGGGGAAGGCGCGGGGCCAACTGAAGTAGATAGTTTGTTTGTCACGTCCTCCAGGCTTCCCCTTTAAGTCATTGGGCACCAAGTACTGGGGTCACATGTTAGGCCTACCTCGTGAGTTCTTCTGGGCCATTTTTGGGGACTTTGTTACAGGGTTACTGCACACACGGGGTACCTTTGTTTTGTGTCATCTTCATCAAAGCCCTGGGACAAGGCTGAGGCTGCCGTGGTGGGATACTCAACCTTAAAGAGGAAGTAAAGGCAATGAAAATTTAAAAAAAAAATGCAACCTGCAAGGCAAAGGCATAATGAGCTAGTATGCATATCATACAAGCTCATTATGAATAACTTACCTGAGAACGAAGCCCCCAAAGCGGTCCTCCTTCTTCTTCTCCACCGCTGCCATGTATCCCGGATGGACTTCCGGGTCTTGCGGCACCAGCACTGTGATTTGCCGGCACCGCAATGACATTACTCCGCGCATGCGCACGGGAGCTGCCACTAGCGGCATATCAACGTTAGCTGCGGCCTGCTCAGTGCGCCTGCGCGCCGCTGTCTAAGGTGCATGCGCCGTAGACAGCGGTGCCTGTCTTTTTGCAAATATCTCCTAAACCATGTAGGTTTATGAGATATTTCTTGGACCTACAGGTAAGCCTTAATCTAGGCTTACCTGTAGGTCAAAGTGGTCTGTAAGGGTTTACCACTTTAAGGTGGGCCTCCACTCTTAGAGATGAACATACACCATGCACGCTGACACCATAACTGGTCTTCAGTTAACTGTCGGTTCCCGGTTCTCAGACAATGTTCACCTTCTCTGTAATGTGCATTTTTAGGAGGATGTCCACATCCACCTGTTCAGCATTTTCACTACCAATCCCCAGCACTGGGCCCCGCCGTGCACTCTGTGCAGGCACCATACATGCACTTAACTCTAGAACTTCTGTACCTCTGTACAGGATGGGAACATCTGTGGTGCAATCTTTGGGAAACAGACGACTTGCGGAGGGAGTGCCAACAACATCTTCCTCGCTGCTAGAGGTCATTCTACCTAAAACAGGTACACACTATCAACAGGCTGCTTGTTAAGCTTTCATTACTCTAAGTAACCACTTGTGTATTCACACTACTCCACACCGATGTCTTCATACCTCAATGTGCTTAAGACCCACTTGGTGACTATGTGTCTGCCATTTACTTACACTTATGCCGCGTACACACGATCGGAATTTCCGATGGAAACAGTCCGATAGGAGCTTTTCATCGGATTTTCCGACCGTGTGTATGCCCATCTGTCTTTTTCTGTCTGAATTTCTGACGGACTTTGGATTGAGAACCTGTTCTTAATTTTCCGATTGTGTGTATGCAATTCCAACACGCCAAAACTCCTACCCTCCTAGCCGGGGACAGCACCTAACTAACTATTTCAACCTGTCCAAATACTCATGAAAAAAATAATTTTTCAAACAATGAAACAAGTATAAGTCCGGTGTGCTGCATGCAGGACTGCTAACAAAGAACAAGCTTATAGGAGCAGAGAAAAGAGTGAGCAGGGAGATGAGCTGCTTCATTTTCATTGTCAGTTACAGGGTGGCAGGGGTTACCTAGCTGTATTATTTTTTTAAACTGTAGTTGAGGTCACCAGGCTGGCTATGCTATGGGCTGAATAACTCTGAAACTGGATGGGCAGAAATACAAATCCTTTAGCTGGATGGGCAGAAATCCAGCTACCAATTAAACATTGTATGCATTTAAATGTTTGTCTCAAATAAATTATCACAATGAAGAATTAGTAGACACATTTAACTCTCAATAACTTTCTCATAGATAATGACCAGTCAGGTTTCATCTTTTATCTCTGTAAAAATGAAACAGGTGATAAACTGGTAGCCTGAAGTACTCTCCCCTTTTGAAGAACTTTATTTTTTTTTCTCCCATTTTTATGAATAGACCCTAAATGGTTATAAACAATAGGGAAATATATACTTATCCTAAGTGTAGCACTGACCCCCGAAGGAGCTGCTGATTTGATTTGGGCCTGCACTCTGCTGATAAACCCCACTAACTTGGCTCAGTCCCCTTGACACAACTGTGGTGCAATACAATACAGTACAATATAATATAATACAATATACCTGTATTGTAACCTCAGGATCCACTGGCTCCACCTGCTGGGAGAAAGCAACACTTCACACAAATGGGTACTTAACCAAAAGATATTTTACTGTGATTATATTTTCAAACAGGTGGTTACAGTAATTGTGCTGTCATCCCAACATAAAAAGACAGCACAATGGATATTAGTATAACAATTTCAAACAATATAAATACATGGGAGCTCCCCCTACTTTTATAGCTATGCGTGAGATCTCACTTGAAGTACTTAGTCTTTAGTCTTATGATTTTTGCTAGCTAGAATAGTTCCTTATGATTTGTAATCCAAGGGGTTAAAATAAATCAAATTGAGTTAAAGATGCTACTGGTATAACTTCAGTAACTATATTACAAGGCTTGAGATGCAAAGCAGATAGGCCTCATGCCTGCCTAGTGTCAGTTGTTATAGTCCGTAGGACTATAGATCCCAGCAAGGTGTGTATATATGTCTGACTATGTGAATAAGTTAGTAAACTGTGGGCCACAACCCGCTCACCAACTTGATCGGAGCTCTGTATGATAGCCTTGGTCCGGTGATTGCAACTTGCTTCTCCGTCACTCCGCTCCGCTGGGTGAGCCCGGTCCTTCCATACTCAAACAAGTGTCTCTGGATCTATTCAGTCTGGTCACTGTATCTCTGGCACCGTCAGGTCACTCGCACAAACGAGCAGGGTTGCGTTCCGCAATGGCTGTAGGCCGCTTCCTCCGGGAGGCCTCCTCACAGATCCTCACAGGCAGGCCATGCGATCCCAAGAGACCTAAAATGGCCACTCGGGTTCCTTTTATGCCCTACCCAGCATGCACTGCTAGAGAGAGTGTTCATGGGTAGGTCACCAATCCTCCTGGGTAAAAAGGTCAAACTTCTGATCAAAACAACAGTCACTTACGGTATAAGTCTTTTGTGATTTTTCTACAGTAATAATCACTCCAGTTCGATACCAGTATTTGGCCACTAGATGGCTCCAAATACTGAACCATAGCAATGTCCATAGACTTTATATTATAGTATGCACACACATTAATAAGCAAGGATGTCAGCGCTACATAAGATAATTATTTTACTGAGATATAACTTAGGTATTACCTGACATGAAAACATTCTACCGAAACAATACACATAAACGTTTAACTGAAAATCATTTACATCATATAACCTACTCACTACAGAAAAAATATATATGAAAAGTGCCTTATTAGAATGAAATCCCATTGTAATATACTTATGCCACTTTCACACTGAGGTGTTTTACAGGCGTTTTTGTGCTAAAAATAGTGCCTGTAAACTGCCTCTTCTGCAGCCCCAGTGTGAAAGCCCAAGTGCTTTCACACTGGGGCGGTGCGCTTGCAGGAGAGGAAAAAAGTCCTGCAAGCAGCATCTTTGGGGTGGTGCGGGAGCAGTGTATATACCGTTTTTCGGGCACGAGCGGGGGTTAAAAGCTCCCTGCTATCGGCCAAAAAGTGCAGCTAAAATGACCATCAATGTGGCCAGCGCCTCAGTGTGAAAGGCCTTAGTTTTCGTGAGGAATTCTACATTAAAGTGCACAGAGAGTTGGATTTTTTTTTCTTGAGTTGCTGATTGTCATTGACTGGAATCCATCCCCAATAGGGGGCAGATTGGCTAACCAGGATTTAATTACAGAAGCTGGGGCAGACAGTGGTGAAAACCACAAAAGCAACACAGAGATCTATGAAGGCCTTCTTGATTAGCAAAGTTGAGAGCCCTTGCAAGGGCCAAGGCATAAGGCCCAAGGACCCACCTGGTCTTCACCAGAGCTCTTGATGGTGCAGATGGGTGTGGCTGCTGTCAGCTCCCAGGTTGCTTAAATCTGACTCACTCAAGCAGGCAGGCTACTGAAGACCAAGTGTGAAAAGACAGGGACAAGCTTCTTGTAGCACTGGGATCCTGGGAACACAGGACTGAAGCAAGGTTGCAGCCAGGAGTGCAAATGGTCACTGGGACAGGGTTGAGACTGGAGTGTACAGGGACACTTTGGAGCACAGGGAAGATCACAGAAAAAAGAACACAATGAAAGGACAGAAGAACTGTCACTGCCTTCTATGTTTGTGACAATGGGATGGCCCTGGGAGAGCACTGATGTTGGTCCTATTCACAAAAAGGACTCACAGCAGAGAAAAGAGTCTTCATTTACAGAATCTGCTGGGCAGATAACATGGTGGAGTGTATTTCCAGCAGCTAAAACAGATGTTAACCTTTGGATGTAGCCAGTCAGTGGCGGCTCATCCACAAGGGGCGCTGCCCCCTTCTCTGCACGCGACCCCCTATATGCAATGGATAAAATCATGCATAGCATGAATCTATCCACAGCCGTCGCAGCAACCCCCTATTCATGCATCCGGCCCCTTTCAGGGCACCGGGTGCATGAATTGCAGCGGCCAGGTTTTTATTAAGCACCTGATTAGAGCCAGATCATCCGACCAATCAGAAGCTGGTGTGAGACACGTTTTTCAATTGGCCGAAAAGAGAAGACTCCCAATTGGCTGCCGAGGGAGGAAATGGAATTTTCCACCGCCGCAATGACCCATCGATAGCAGGAGAATGGAAGGCTGCATCTGCCAAGCAGGGAAGGCCGCCGGTGATGGGGTAAGTGCTACCGACCGGGGATGGAAGGGGTCATACTGTTTGCTGCCCCCCCAAACATTTTTCCACCGGCCGCTACTGTAGCTAGTAAAACACATATACAGTATATAACCAAAGCAAATAATCTCAAATAAATTGTTGCAGCAAGAGAATTAATTTATATAGACGTCTTTTGTCCAAGAATCTTGTATAAATTGTTATTTTAGACAATATCTAAATGTAACTGTTTAGGTACTACTGTATGTAGGAAACAATCAAGGAAAAGGTTCACTTCAGCAAGAGGCCATGTATGACATGTATCATGATAACAGCACTTGTTGCATAATGACCCTAATGCCGCGTACACACAATCGGAAATGCCGCCAGCAAAACTCAGATGAGTGCTTTTTGTCGTAAACATGTTGTCGGAAAATCTGACCGTGTGTGGGCTCCATCGGACTTTTTCAATTCGGAAAAATGTGAGATCCTGCTCTCAAATTTTCCGACAACAAAATCCAATCGGACTTTTTCCGATCGTGTGTAGAGAATTCCGACGGACAAAGTGCCACGCATCCTCAGATCAAATTACGAGACCAAAGCTATTGGCTACTAGCCTCTACATAGTTCCGTCGTACGCAACGAGCGTCACCACGTTCAGAATGATCGGATTTTCCGACAACTTTGTCTGACCTTGTGTATGCAACACCAGTCAGAAAAAATCAGACGGATTTTGTGGTCGGAATTTCCGACCGTGTGTACGGGGCATTACTCTTTCCTTTATTTACAGAATTTGTTCACAAAGGACAAACACTTTTTGTTTTAAACAAAAAGATATTTTTTGGTCATATAAAAAGTATTTTGGTCACCCAATCACAGGGTGATATTAGTGTAATAATATCACACATTATTTGAGCACTATTGAAGTTTATATGTTTGCATTATATTCTTGTATATATTTTTGGTCATTAAGGGAACTTACTGATCACCACTGACTAATAAGTTTATCACTAGATCACTCTTCATCTCTTCAAAAACAAATTTTTTAGGAGTTTTTAGATTTTTTTTTATATCTTTTTTGATTATTTCACAGAGCGCCACTATTGGGTTCACTATTTTTTTGTTTCTGGAATAGAGGATACAATACGGATTGCATGTTGTTATATTTTAAGTGGCAGCTTTAGGTAGCTTAAAAATCGGATGCAGGAGCGCAGTGGTTGGGATACAGGTCTAGGAGGGCTCAACTTATGTACCATCAGTTTTAATATATACACCATTTTAGGTTATTTTTACAAACGAAATGTTGCAGTATTCATTTTGGCCCGAATTTATGAAGAAAGATTATTTATTTGCAAAATTGTATAACAGAAAGTAGGAAAAATATGTTTTTTTTTCCAAAATTTTCTGTATTTTTTTTGCCTATTTAGCAAAAAAAAATCAGTGGTGATTATATATAACCAAAAGAAAGCTATATTTGTGTGAAAAAGATGATTAAAATCTCATTTGCATGCAGTGTTGCATGACCAAGCAATTGTCATTCAAAGTGTGACAGCTCTGAAAGCTGAAAGGAAAAAAAAATGCAGCTGTCTGTTTAAAGGTTGTAGCTTGAAAACGTACATGAGCAGTGGTGGCTGGTGTGGGTTTCCCCAAGAGTCACCCACCCCCACCCTGCTGTTTGCCGGTCGGTCCGGCACTTACCGCATTGTGGCGGGTGGCAGGCAGCGTGGTGCAGCGAGCTCCAGTCCTCTCCTCCATGGTGGCTTCCAGCTCCTCCCTCCTCCTCCTAGGCATCCAACAGTTCAGCCAATCGGGTCACCAGTGTCAAAACCTGCTTCCCGATTGGCTGGGAGGAGGATCAGTGTTACAACAGCGAATATTCATTCACTGTTGTAACATACCTGGTTGGGTATCTGCGACCCAAACCCACCCTATATTGAAGCCTATTAGAGTCTCCAGCTCTAATCGGTGCTTCAAAAAAACTGCTTCCTCGCATTGGAATCCATGCGCCGGTGTCCTGAAAGGGGCCGGACGCATGGATAGTGGAGGCTGTGATAGTTACATAGTTACATAGTTAGTAAGGTTGAATAAAGACACCAGTTCATCCAGTTCAACAGAGAGTGTGGGTGCATGTCTACAATTATCCCTATTTTATTTAAGGTAAACATATAACGCCGTAAATTTTTACGCAGTGCGCCACACATACATTCTCACACTCGCATTGGTCCCTATTCACAAGGAGCCCTCAATCCAAGATCCCCAACTCACATTCATATACTAGGGCCAATTTTGGACAGAAGCCAATTAACCTACCAGCATGTCTTTGGAGTGTGGGAGGAAACCGGAGTACCCGGAGGAAACCCATGCAGGCTCAGGGAGAACATGCAAACTCCAGGCAGGTAGTGTCGTGGTCGGGATTTGAACCAACACCCCTTTTTACTGCTAGGTGAGAGTGCTACCCACCAGGGCCGGTACAAGGGGTGGGCGGATGCCCTGGGCGGGACAGTTTATTGCAGAAAGGGGGCGCAGTAGAAGCCACGCTACAGGCCGCCTGTCCTGGGGCTGCTTTGGACAAAGCTGTGGCTGTGGCTGCAGCACAGTGCAGCGCTCCACTCCCCCCTCCTCCTCCTCCTCCTTGTCACACACAGTCTGCGGCCATCTCCCGCTGTGTCTCTCCCAGCTGAGTGTAAAAAAACTTTGGCCGCGCTGTGAGAAAAGTCCCGCCCTCCTCCTAGATCAGCTTGTGTGATAGACAGAACACTGCGTCTATCACACGAGCTGATCTAGGAGGAGGGCGGGACTTTTCTCACAGCGCGGCCAAAGTTTTTTTACACTCAGCTGGAAGAGACACAGCGGGAAATGGCCACAGACTGTGTAAGTGTCTATAGTGAGACTGCATTATGGGCAAGGTGATTGGTGAGGCTGCGATTATGGGCAAGTTGAGGCTGCATTATGGGCAAGGTGAGGCTGTGATTATGATCAAGGTGATTGGTGAGGCTGCGATTATGGGCAAGTTGAGGCTGCATTATGGGCAAGGTGAGGCTGCAATTATGGGCAAGGTAAGGGTGCGATTATGGGCAAGGTGAGGCTGTGATTATGGGCACCGTGAGGCTGCGATTATGGGCACCGTGAGGCTGAGTTTATGGGCAAGGTGAGGCTGCGATTATGGGCACGGTGAGGCTGCGATTATGGGCACAGTGAGGCTGCGATTATGGGCACGGTGAGGCTGAGTTTATGGGCACGGTGAGGCTGTGATTATGGGCACAGTGAAGCTGAGTTTATGGGCACGGTAATGCTGCGATTATGGGCATGATAAGGCTGCGAATATGGGCACGGTGAGACTGCATTATGGGCACGGTTAGGCTGCGATGATGGGCACAGTGAGGCTGCGATTATGGGAACAGTGAGGCGGCATTGATGGGCACAGTTAGGCTGAGATTATGGGCACAGTGAGGCTGCGATTATGGGCACAGTGAGGCTGCTATTATGGGCACAGTGAGGCTGCAATTATGGGCACAGTGAGGCGACATTGATGGGCACAGCGGTAGGCTGCATTTGATGGGCACTGGTGAGGCTGCATTGATCTCTTGTATCATGTCTGCAGTCTCTGACCATCTTTAGTATGATGTCCTCGTGTGATAGACAGAGCACTGCGTCTATCACACAAGCTGATCTAGGAGGAGGGCGGGACTTTTCTCACAGCGCGGCCAAAGTTTTTTTACACTCAGCTGGAAGAGACACAGCGGGAGATGGCCACAGACTGTGTAAGTGTCTACAGTGAGACTGCATTATGGGCAAGGTGATTGGTGAGGCTGCGATTATGGGCAAGTTAAGGCTGCATTATGGGCAAGGTGAGGCTGTGATTATGAGCAAGGTGATTGGTGAGGCTGCGATTATGGGCAAGTTGAGGCTGCATTATGGGCAAGGTGAGGCTGCAATTATGGGCAAGGTAAGGGTGCGATTATGGGCAAGGTGAGGCTCTGATTATGGGCACGGTGAGGCTGCGATTATGGGCACCATGAGGCTGAGTTTATGGGCAAGGTGAGGCTGCGATTATGGGCACAGTGAGGCTGCGATTATGGGCACGGTGAGGCTGCGATTATGGGCACGGTGAGGCTGTGATTATGGGCACAGTGAGGCTGAGTTTATGGGCACGGTAATGCTGCGATTATGGGCACGATAAGGCTGCGATTATGGGCACGGTGAGACTGCATTATGGGCACGGTGAGACTGTGATGATGGGCACAGTGAGGCGGCATTGATGGGCACAGTGAGGCGGCATTGATGGGCACAGTGAGGCTGCGATTATGGGCACAGTGAGGCTTTGATTATGGGCACAGTGAGGCTGCTATTATGGGCACAGTGAGGCTGCAATTATGGGCACAGTGAGGCGACATTGATGGGCACAGCGGTAGGTTGCATTTGATGGGCACTGGTGAGGCTGCATTGATCTCTTGTATCATGTCTGCAGTCTCTGACCATCTTTAGTATGATGTCCTCAGTCTCTAACCATTTCTTGTCTTATATCATGTCCGCAGTCTCTGAGGGGAGTTTGCTTAATTAGCAATGGTATTGGTAATATGCAGCAGGAAGGGGGTCAATGCATTGTCACTGATGCATTAGTATAGATCCCATCGTCTGTAAGCTCTGTCCTTTTTCACATGGGGGGGGGGGAGGGGCACTTTTTCATCTTCTCCCTGGGCACCGAAAGACCTTGTCCCGGCACTGCTACCCACTACACCACTTTGCCACCAATGGATGGATAGAGGGGGTCGGCGCCCGTGCATCCTTAATGGACAGGCCACACCTGTACATGAGCTTCTTTTGGGCTACATGCTTCAAGTGTTATGGGCCCCAATAGACTCCAATGGGAGTGTTTTTTCTCTAGTAACTAGCTTTCTATTGGTTAAAAATAATATAAAAAGAAAAACCCCAAGCCTCAGATGCCTGCAAAAACAAATGTTAAAAAAAAAAAGCCTGCAAAATTACCAAAGATGCTCAGCTTAGAGCGTAACTTCGGTAATTTTTTTCAACTTTCCATCTATTAAATCTTCTGCCCTTGTTTTTTTATCTTTGGATAGTATAACATTATTTTTCTGCCAGTAAATACCTTATACAGCCCACTTCCTGTTTCTTGTCTGGAAAAAAGCCTATGCTTATGACATCATGCGCTCTCTCTCTCTCTCTCTCTCTCTCTCTCTCTCTCTCTCTCTCTCTCTCTCTCTCTCGTGAGAGTTTGCCAGGAAGGGAGGGGGGATGAGTCATAAGAGGGCCAATAAGGGCTGCGGAGCTGGAGGTGTGCCTCTGTGTAAATCTAGGAAGTGAACAGGCAGCAGCTTCAGCTGCCCACAGTTAAAATGGTTGCAGCCAGACTTAGTGGAGGGAGATTTCTGCAGCATATTTGGCAAGTACAAAATCACAGTATATATAAAATAAAATGCAAAGTGGTTGGCGGGAAGCTTCAGAATCGCAAAGATGTTTTTATTACAAATTATCTGAGCAGACTGCAGTTCCTTTTTAAGTGTGAATGCAGTCTAAATATAACTGTTTATCTACAAAGTAGTAATCACAGTAGCAAAGTAGAAAACGCACCTCAGCAAGTGGCTGTGTATGACAAGCATTATAGTATCAGTGCTTGTTGTTTTATGCTTCCAAAATGGAAAAAATACAGGAAAGCAATTTTCACAAGAAAAGTGCAGATTATTATATCCAATTTTAGAGTCCATTCACTCCACTGAGTGCACATAAAGGCACATGCTTTGTTGTGCATTTGCATGCTGCGTTTTACATGCACTATGTTGCCTTGTAATACTTTTTTTTTACTTCAGTAAGCTTTAGTTGTAAAGGAAACTTTAACCATTCCCCGCCTGGCCATCATTCTACTATAGGCCGGGCGGGGAAAGGGGGAAGAGGGAAGTCTGTGTTGATAATCAGCACATTTATTATCAGCACAGCCCCATCAGATGTGCCACCAACAATGCCAATCAGGGGCCATCAGTTGCCAGTCAGTGCCCCATCATAAATGCCTGTCAGTACCCATCAAAGTGCCAATCAGTGCCCACCACAGTGCCGATCAGTGCCCATAAGTAAAACCTGTCAGTACCTCATCATCAGTGCTGCCCATCAGTGCCATCTATTAGTGTCCATCAGTGGCACCTGTCAGTGCCAATCAGTGCCGCCTATCAGCGCCCAATATGCTCGATCATTCGACTTTCGAAACGTTAGTGGGCTCATTTTAATTCTCGAAATGCAAAGTTTTATGCAAAAAATAAATAAATAAATAATGCTTCTTAAAACATCAATATTTGAACAAACTCCAATTTGGTGCAGAGTTTAATAAAAGTTATCACATACTCTAACCGCTGCATTCTATTACATTCACCACACCGGTGCACTCTGGGTGTATTGCTGTACTATAGGTACCTTGAAATATTCCACTCTACTTCATGTTACATACTTCAGACCATTTTACTTTGGTTACGGGAATTTGTTGAAAGTGTTCACAGGGTCTGAACTGACACATATGTTTTATTGTAATAGCTTTTGCGATAGTATATCTTGCACAGTTGGAAAAAAAAAGACTTTTTCAGCCCATTTGTCTCCATAAATAAATGAATGAATGACAGCTAGTACATTTTGAAAGGTGTTCTTTAGGATTCAGCCTATATTTAGGATGTGATTAAATGAAAATATCTATATTTTAATGACAATTTTGAACATATTGTACTTATACAGGATTTCTAATAATAAATCAATGAGGCATAAGAGTCAAAAATGAAATCAGAGGGACTTAGATGTTTATTGTGCTGGAAATAACTTAAAATATTATGTAACTATACTGGTATCATAAATTCCTATAATTTTACAACATAATCACATTCCAAGCAAATACACCCTGATACAAATTATTATGCAAATTCTATTTCATTGTCACAAAGATTAAATATTTAGTTTTTCAGTTTAACTCATGGATGGCATTGTGTCTCAGGGCTCTTTTGATCACTGAAAACAATCTCGGACACCTGTGATAATTAGATTGCCAGGCAGGGGCGTTGCTAGGTCTGCAAAAGATCTGGGGCTAGAGCCCATAGCACTGGTCACCAACCTGGGGGGGGGGGGGGGCAACCGGTGTTAAGCAATTTTTCGCGGGCAAAGAGAGGCTGGTGTTGGCGTTTCAATCATCATGGCACCATGGTTGATTTGGTGTCAGGGTGATCGAAGCGCATTGTTTCTATTGTTATATTGTAATATATAATGAAGTGGTTCAACTCACCATAATGCAGAATCAGTGGGAGCCCTGGGCGTGTCACTTGTCACATCACCTGCCATCATTTGCAGATTGTCTCTTGCCACCATTTGCAGATTGTCACTTTCCACGTCACTTGCCACATTACTTGCCCCATTTGCAGATTGTCACTTGCCACCATTTGCAGATTGTCACTTGCCACATCACCTGCCACCATTTGCAGATTGTCATTTACCACGTCACTTGCCGACATTAGCAGATTGTCACTTGCCACCATTTGCAGATTGTCACTTGCCATGCCAGCCAGTGCCACCAAATGTGCATTTTTGCTGCATTGGTGGCAGGCTGGCAGCACTGACCCATTTAGTGAGGGCAGGAGAGCGGAGATGAGGGCCGGGCAGTGAGAGATGATGTAATCTCTCTGCTCCCTGCCGCACATCGCTCCCACGTTGAAGTCCCGGCTGTGACGGCGGAAGAGTGGTGACGGGCGGGCTGAGAGAGATGATGTCTGGACTGGGACAAAAACTTGGCCCTGGACTTCATCCAGACCGACCAACTTTGACAGGTCTCACCCATGTGCTGCGCTGTTCCCCCGCGAGCTGCGCTGTTCCCCCGCGAGCTGCGCTGGTCCCCCGCGAGCTGCACTGGTCCCCCGCGTGCTGGGTGCTGCTCTGGTTCCCCCGCGTGCTGCTCTGGTCCCCCGCATGCTGTTTTGGTCCCCCGTGTGCCACTCTGGTCCCCCACGTGCTGCTCTGGTCCCCCGTGTGCCGTTTTGGTCCCCCGCATGCTGTTTTGGTCCCCCGTGTGCCGCTCTGGTCCCCCGTGTGCCGCTCTGGTCCCCCGTGTGCTGTTTTGGTTCCCTGTGTGCCACTCTGGTCCCCCGTGTGCTGCTCTGGTCCCCGCATGCTGTTTTGGTCCCACTCCCACATGTGCTCTCCCCCCTGCTGTTCTGGTCCCTGTGCTCCTCTATCCCCCCCCCCCCCCCGCCCCCGCAGCGCTCACCTCTTCTTCCTGCTTAGTTATGCAGCGCGGCTGCATACAGACATGATCGTTAGGAGTGTACACTGAGAAGCTCAACGTACGATCCAGAAGACATGCAGCCGCACGCATCTGTGACATAAACTTCCTCTGCACTCGTTCTCTTGTTCTTTCCTTCCCCCACTCTCATATAGATTCTCCGCTGCAGCAGACAGGATGGAGAGCAGGGGAAGGAAAGAACAAGAGAACGAGTGCCGAGGAAGTTTATGTCACCGCTGTGTTCGGCTGCATGTCTTCTGGATCGTATGATGAGCTTCTCAGTGTGCACTCCTAACGATCATGTCTGTATGCAGCCGCGCTGCATAACTAAGCAGGAAGTAGAGGTGAGTGCTGCGGGGGGGGGGCAGAGGAGCGGAGGGGGTAGCCGTCCTTTGTCCCGATGGCCAGTACATGCCCGATCGTCTCTCCTCCACCTCCAATGCCGCCCACTCGTCTCTCCTTTACAACCGCTGAGACTCGAGGCTATGGGCTCCACATTCGGGGCTCCAGCCTCGATAACCACCCCCTGGCGACGCCTATGTTGCCAGGTGAGCCCAATTAAAGCAAAAACTACTAAAGGAGGGTGTTCCACATTTTTAAGCAGAGCATCATTTTCAAACAATATGGGGAAGAAAAAGGATCTCTCTGCTGCCGAAAAGAGTGTAATAGTTCAATGCCTTGGACGAGGTATGAAAACATTAGATATTTCATGAAAACGTAAGCGTGATCATCGCACTATTAAGAGATTTGTGGCTGATTCAGAACACAGACGGGTTTCGTGCAGATAAAGGCACATTGAGGAAGATTTCTGCAAGATCCATGCATCTGATCAACAGAGCAGCTGCTAAAACACCATTACATAGCAGCAAACAGATATTTGCAGCTGCTGGTGCCTCTGGAGTCCCACGGACATCAAGGTGTAGAGTCCTCCAGAGTCTTGCAACTTTGCATAAACCTTCTATTTGGTCACCACTAACCAATGCTCACAAGCAGAAACGGCTGCATTGGGCAGAAAAATACATGAAGACTAATTTTCAAACAGTCCTGTTCACTGATGAGTGCTGTGCAACACTGGATGGTCCAGATGGATGGAGTAGTGGATGGTTGGTGGACGGCCACCCTGTTCCAACAAGGCTGCAACATCAGCAAGGCGGTGGTGGAGTCATGTTTTGGGCCAGAATCATGGGAAGAAAGCTGGTCGGCCCCTTTAGGGTCCCCGAAGGTGTAAAGATGACCTCTGAAAAGTATGTGGAGTTCCTGACTGACCACTTCCTTCCCTGGTACAGAAGGAAGAACTATGCTTTCCGTAATATAATCACCTTCATGCATGACAATGCACCATCTCATGCTGAAAAGAATACCTCTGCATCAATGGCTGCTATGGGGATAAAAGGAGAGAAAGTCATGGTGGGGCCTCCATCCTCCCCTGACCTCAATCCTATTGAGAACCTTTGGAGCATCCTCAAGCAAAAGATCTATGAGGGTGGGAGGCAGTTTACATCCAAACAGCAGCTCTGGGAGGCTATTCTGACATCTTTCAAGCAGAAACTGCCCAGAAACTCACAAGTTCAATGGATGCAAGACTTGTGAAGCTGCTATCAAATAAGGGGTCTTATGTTAAAATGTAACGTGACCTGTTAAAATGTTTAAAAAGTTAAAACGTTGTTCAAAGTTTGATTGAAATAGCTTTTGATTTCAGTGAATAGGCTGCAAACAGAACAAATGACAATTTTCAGTTCTTTACAACATAAAGTGTTTATGAAACTTACTGGGCATAATAATTTGGAACAGTGCAGTGTAAGTTTTTTTATTTAGAAAAAAAACTGTTATCATTAGGAGGTCTGTTATTAACCACTTCCCGACCGCCCCCTGTATATATACGTCGGCAGAATGGCACGTACAGGCAGAATCACGTACCTGTACGTGACATTCTTCCGGCGGTTGGGGGGTCCGATCGGACCCCCCTCCGCCGGCGGGGACGGTCGGGATCGCTTCAGGAGCGATCCGGGACGAGGGGACGGCCAGTGGTTTCTGGCCACCCCCTCGCGATCGCTCCTGGCCAATGAGAAACTTCCCCTTCCTGTCTATTGTATAGACAGGAAGGCGGAAGTGATGTCACGCTCGGTGCGCCGGTCTATGTGACCGGAGACGCCGAGCGGCGAACATGTTAAGGTTAGTGCACAACACTACACTGACACCAGTACAGTTAGGCACATATTCCACCCCCCTGTCACCCCCTGATCACCCCCCAGATCACCCCCTCCCCCCCCAGTCACAGTGTCACTAATTGCAGTGATCATTTTTTTACTGATCACTGCATTTAGTGTCAGTGTGACTGTAATAACTGTCAGGGCAGTTAGTTTTAGGTCCAAGGTAGCCCCCTACCCCCCCCTAATAAAGGTTTAACCCCTTGATTGCCCCCCAGGTAACCCTTTCACCCCCTTTTGCCAGTGTCACTAAGCGATCGTTTTTCTGATCGCTGTATTAGTGTCACTGCTGTCGCTAGGTAACCATTTTTTTTTTTTTAGGTAACCGCCATGTTTATATAGGTTCATAAATAGTTTTATAGGTCAGGTACCCCCATATTACAACCTAAATAAAGGTTTTAACCCCTTGATTGCCCCTAGAGTTAACCCTTTCACCAGTGATCACTGTATAACTGTCACTGGTGACGCTGGTTAGCCAGTTAGTTATTTCGTTATTTAGGTTCCCCGTCAGGTTTTTATATAGCGTCAGGTACCCCCATATATTACCTAATAAAGGTTTTAACCCCCTGATTGCCCCTAGTTAACCCTTTCACCCCCTTTTGCCAGTGTCACTAAGCGATCGTTTTTCTGATCGCTGCATTAGTGTCGCTAGGTAACCATTTTTTTTTTTTAGGTAACCGCCATGTTTATATAGGTTCATAAATAGGTTTATAGGTCAGGTACCCCCATATTACAACCTAAATAAAGGTTTTAACCCCCTGATTGCCCCTAGAGTTAACCCTTTCACCAGTGATCACTGTATAACTGTCACTGGTGACGCTGGTTAGCCAGTTAGTTATTTCGTTATTTAGGTTCCCCGTCAGGTTTTTATATAGCGTCAGGTACCCCCATATATTACCTAATAAAGGTTTAACCCCCTGATTGCCCCTAGTTAACCCTTTCACCCCCTTTTGCCAGTGTCACTAAGCGATCGTTTTTCTGATCGCTGCATTAGTGTCGCTAGGTAACCAGTTTTTTTTTGTATTACTGTTACGGGTGACGCTGGTTAGTTAGCTTGTTTTTTATACTGTCAGGGCACCCGCCATTTATTACCCAATAACGGTTTAACCCCCTGATCGCCCGGCGGGTGATATCAATTAGGTTTTAGGGTCAAATAAGGTCTGCGTCGCCCCAGGTTAGTGCCAGTACCGCAAACACCCACGCACAAAGCATACACCTCCCTTAGTGGCACAGTATCTGAACAGATCAATATCTGATCTGATCAGATCTATACTAGCGTCCCAGCAGTTTAGGGTTCCAAAAAAAAACGCATTGTTAGCGGGATCAGCCCAGATACCTGCTAGCACCTGCGTTTTCCCCCTCCGCCCCGCCCAGCCCACCCAAGTGCAGTATCGATCGATCACTGTCACTTACAAAACACTAAGCACACATAACTGCAGCGTTCGCAGAGTCAGGCCTGATCCCTGCGATCGCTAACAGTTTTTTTGTGGTAGCGTTTTGATTCAGTCGCTTCAGTCAGGAGCTTTTTTACCTGTGAATCTCAAAAAAAAAAAAAAAAAAAAAAATAGTTGTCGTTTTATTGTTCTCTCTCTCACTCTATTCTCTCTCTATTGTTGCTCTTTTTTTACTCCATTCTATTCTGCAATGTTTTATTATGTTTTATCATGTTTTATCATGCTTGCTTTTCAGGTATGTAATTTTGTTTACTGTGTTTTAGTGTTAAGCATTTTTTTTGTTTTCAGGTGCGCCATTCAGTTGCAACGCGGATTTATTTATCTTGACAGCAACAGCGTTTGCTCCCACGATACATAAAGACGCGACTCCAACACTGTAGGAGGTGATTTCACCACCACAGTTAAAAAAAAGAGCATATATGCCGAAGCATGGGGGCAGCAGGGGGGGGAGGAGCGATTGGCTCCTAATGCCACGTACATACGGTCGAAATTCCGACCGTGTGTACACGGCATAACTTTTGCGGGAGGATGCCCCCATGCATCGGCATATATAAATGGTGCATGTATGCCCATCATTAGAAGTGGGTGGATGAAGGGAGGTATTCTAATGGTGGGCATACCCACCAATCAATCTCTTTTTTTCGTTCAGCCAAGAGGCTGCATGAAAAAAAAAAGATTACAATATATGTCCAGTATGTTGCTGGACTTTGAATGGTTATACCAGAATGATGCCTGCAGGTTTAGGTATCATCTTGGTATCATTCTTTTCAGCCAGTGATCGGCTTTCATGTAAAAGCAATTCTAGCGGGTAATTAGCCTCTAGACTGCTTTTACAAGCAGTGGGAGGGAATGTCCCCCCTCCCGGATATAAACCGCGCCATTGGGAAATTGGGAAAGCATTTTATCACACCAATCTTGGTGTGGTCAGATGCTTTGAGGGCAGAGGAAAGATCTAGGGTCTAATAGACCCCAATTTTTTCAAAAAAAGAGTACCTGTCACTGCCTATTGCTATCATAGGGGATATTTACATTCCCTGAGATAACAATAAAAATCATAACAAAGAAAAAAAATGGAAGGAACAGTTTAAAAATAAAATAAAAAAGCTAAATAAATAAAAAAAAAACCAAAAAAAAAAAAAAAAGCACCCCTGCCCCCCCTTCTCTTGCGCAAAGGCGTACACAAGCGTTGGTCTGGCGTCATATGTAAACAGCAATTGCACCATGCATGTGAGGTATCACCGCGAAGGTCAGATCGAGGGCAGTAATTTTAGCAGTAGACCTCCTCCGTGAATCTAATGTGGTATCATGTAAAGGCTTTTAAAGGCTTTTAAAAATGTATGTAGTTTATCTCCACTGCGTGTTTGTGCGCAATTTTAAAGCATGTCGTGTTTGGTATCCATGTACTCGGCCTAAGATCATATTTTTTATTTCATCAAAAATTTGAGCAATATAGTGTGTTTTAGTGCATTAAAATAAAAAAAAGTGTATTTTTTCCACAAAAAATGCGTTTGAAAAATCGCTGCGCAAATACTGTGTGGAAAAAAAAAAATGCAACACCCACCATTTTAATCTGTAGGGCCTTTGCTTTAACATTATATATAGTGTTTGGGGGTTCAACGTAATTTTCTTGCAAAAAAAAAATATGTTTTCATGTAAACAAAAAGTGTCAGAAAGGGCTTTGTCTACAAGTGGTTAGAAGAGTGGGTGACGTGTGACATAGGCTTCTAAATGTTGTGCATAAAATGCCAGGACAGTTCAAACCCCCCCCAAATGACCCCATTTTGGAAAGTAGACACCCCAAGCTATTTGATGAGAGCAATGTTGAGCCCATTAAATATTTTTTTTTTTTTTTTGTCCCAAGAGATTGAATAATGAAAAAAAAAAAAAATATATATATTTTTTTTTACAAAAAGTTGTCACTAAATGATATATTGCTCAAACATGTCATGGGCATATGTAGAAATACACCCCAAAATACATTCTGTTGCTTCTCCTGAGTACGGGGATACCACATGTGTGGGACTTTTTGGGAGCCTAGCTGCGTACGGAACCCCAAAAACCAATCACCGCCTTCAGGCTTTCTAAGGGTGTAATTTTTTTATTTCACTTCTCACTGCCAATCACAGTTTCGGAGGCCATGGAATGCCCAGATGGCATAAAACCCCCCAAAATGACCCCATTTTGGAAAGTAGACACCCCAAGCTATTTGCTGAGAGGTATTGTGAGTATTTTGCAGATGTCGCTTTTTGTCACAAAGTTTTGAAAATTGAAAAAAGAAAAAAAAATTTTTTTTTTTCTTTACTTTCTTCATTTTCAAAAACAAATGAGAGCTGTAAAATACTCACCATGCCTCTCAACAAATAGCTTGGGGTGTCTACTTTCCAAAATGGGGTCATTTGGGGGGGTTTTGTGCTATTTTGGCATTTTATGGCCTTCGAAACTGTGATAGGTAGTGAGGAGTGAAATCAAAAATTTGCACCCTTAGAAATCCTGAAGGCGGTGCTTGGGTTTCGGGGCCCCGTACGCGGCTAGGCTCCCAAAAAGTCCCACACATGTGGTATCCCCATACTCAGGAGAAGCAGCAAAATGTATTTTGGGGTGCAATTCCACATATAACTATGGCATGTGTGAGCAATATATCATTTAGTGACAACTTTTTGAAAAAAAAAAAAAAATCTTTTTTATTTTTGTCTTTATTCAATCACTTGGGACTAAAAAAAAAAAATATTCAATGGGCTCAACATGCCTCTCAGCAAATAGCTTGGGGTGTCTACTTTCCAAAATGGGGTCATTTGGGGGGGTTTTGTACTTCTCTGCCATTTTAGCACCTCAAGAAATGAAATAGGCAGTCATAAATTAAAAGCGGTGTAAATTCCAGAAAATGTACTCTAGTTTGTAGACGCTATAACTTTTGCGCAAACCAATAAATATACGCTTATTGGCATTTTTTTTACTAAAGACATGTGGCTGAATACATTTTGGCCCAAATGTTTGACTAAAATTGAGTTTATTAGATTTTTTTTATAACAAAAAGTAGAAAATCTCTTTTTTTTTTTCAAAATTTTCGCTCTTTTTTTTTTTTTCCGTTTATATCGCAAAAAATAAAAATCACAGAGGCAATCAAATACCATCAAAAGAAAGCTCTATTTGTGGGAAGAAAAGGACGCAAATTTCGTTTGGTTACAAAATTGCATGACCGCGCAATTACCAGTTAAAGTAGTGCAGTGCGAAATTGAAAAAAGACCTCTGGTCCTTTGGCTGCCAAATGGTCCGGGGCTGAAGTGGTTAAACACTGCAGCAGATACTAAATGTGTTCTCATATACAACAAAACTAGCAATTCCAATATACAGTACCGTGCAATACGATTAAATGTTTGAATATTATTATATCATGTGCAAAACATTAACGTAAATGAATACCATTTCCGATTATAATAAAATTAAAAATCTGAAAAAATGTCCCTAAATATATTATTATTCAATAAACTATTTCCAGTCCATCAATAATCGAGTCAGCATGTTTCTTGTGTATTAACAACATCAATACTGGGCACTTTCGCCCCCTTCCGTCCCAGACCAATTTTCAGCTTTCAACGCTCACGCACTTTCAATAAGAATTGTGCGGTTATGCAATGCTGTACCCAAATTAAATTTTGATAATTTTTTTCGCACAAATAGAGCTTTCTTTTGGTGGTATTTATTCACGACTCCGTTTCTTTTTGCGATATAAGCGAAAAAAGAGCGGAAATTTGGAAGAAAAACAATATTTTCTTTATTCTATTTTAAAAGAAATCCAAAAAATCAAATTTTGTCATAAATTTAAGCCAAAATGTATTCTGCTAAATGTTTTTGGTAAAAAAAAATCTTGTTAAGTGTATAATAATTGGTTCGTGTGATCACGGACATATGTACGCAAATGATCATGTACAGATGTGCGCAGGTGATCACGGACATATGTGTGCAAATGATCATTGGGACATGTGATTTTACTGTTATATATGTGGGGGCATGTGTTTTGGAGATCATTACTATGTGGGGACATGTGTTTTGGGGACATGTGTGTTTTACATTGTGTGGTGACACTAGACTGGTGATCAGTGAGTAAAAAGCTGTAAAAAACAGCTCATACTCACTGATCACCAGCCGGCTGCAGAGATCCGCTCTCCTCTCCTCAGCGACAACTTGCATGTGAGGAGAGGAGAGCCAATCGCCTAGCAACCGGCTGTTTGTTTACATCACATGACGGCCATGATTGGACACGGCCGTCATGTGATCAGG
>CM053028.1:168041717-168062711 GCA_028564925.1 Lithobates sylvaticus
ATTGCAGCGAGTGCAAGAAAGAAGTGACAATGCTGCCTCTCTAATAATAAAACCGGCATGGGTTCCCCTTCAGGGGCATACCAGGCCCTTAGGTCTGGTATGGATTTTAAGGGGAACCCCCCACGCTGAAAAAATGATGTGGGGGTCCACCCAAAATCCATACTAGACCCTTATCCGAACACACAGCCCGGCCTGTCAGGAAAGGGGGTGGGGACGAGCGAGCGCCCCCCTTCCTGAACCGTACCAGGCCGCATGCCCTCAAAATGGGCCCCACCCCAAAGCACGTTGTCTCCATGTTGATGAGGACAAGGGCCCCTTCCCGACAACCCGGGCCGTTGGTTGTCGGGGTCTGCGGGTAGGGGGGCTTATCGAAATTTGGGAGCCACTTTTAATAAGGGGGCCCCCAGATCCCGGCCCCCACCCTATGTGAATGAGTATGGGGTACATCGTACCCCTACCCATTCACTTGCGGAAAAAAGTGTCAATAAAAAACACACTAGACAGGTATTTAAAGTAATTTATTAGGCAGCTCCGGGGGTCTCTTCCGACTTCGGGGGTCTCTTCCGACTCCTTTGCGCTCTCCAGCCTCTTGTCCCACTCTCCGGTTCTTCTCCCACTCCCCAGCCTCTTCTCCCACTCTCCAGTTCTTCTGCCTATCTTCTTCCAGCTCTTTTACTAGCGGTGACCCGGTCTTCCCTGTCCTTTTTCCCTCTTCTCTTCTTCTGATGTTGACACGACGCTCTCTCCTGCTGTAATACCGTGTGCGAGGTGCACAACGACTTATATAGGCATGGGGCGTGGTCACCCGGTGATGTCACACGGTGACCCCACCCCTTAAGACATCACATTCCCAGCATGCCCCGGGACTTGAACCGGAGCGGGAGAAGAACCGGAGAGTGTGAGAAGAGGCCGGGGAGCGCAAAGGAGTCGGAAGAGACCCCCAGAGCTGCCTAATAAATTACTTTATAAACCTATCTAGTGTGTTTTTTTATTGACACTTTTTTCCCCGGTTGAATGGGTAGGGGTACGATTTACCCCATACTCATTCACATAGGTTGGGGGGCCAGTATCTGGGGACCCCCTTATTAAAGGGGACTTCCAGATTCCGATAAGCCCCCCGCCCGCAGACCCCGACAACCAATGGCCAGGGTTGTTGGAAAGAGGCCCTTCTCCTCATCAACATGGGGACAAGGTGCTTTGGGTTTTTTATTAAAAATTTGGCCTGGAGTTCCCCCTCATGATTCATACCAAACACAGTGCCTGGTATTGGCGGGGATCCAAGTCAGATCCCCGCACCAGTGTGAACCCGGCCTCAATGTCAGCAATGCTTGTCGCTCATTGGGAAAGGAAAAAACCCATTGGGAAAGGAAAAAACACATCATGCTGGCTCCCGCGACAGGGCTTGCAAGGTGTCAATCTCGCCGATAAAAGCGGCGAGATAGACACAATATTGCGGTCACCTACTTTGCAGACTGGCTCCAGAGACACTCCTGCCTGTGCCACCCAAGAAGAATACAATTCCCTGGTTGAGTGGGCTAACCACCTGTGGATGATTCTTCCTGGCTGCTCTAAATGCCCGGTGAATAGTTTTTACTATCCAGGCTGAGATGGTTCTGGCCGAGGCCTCTTTCTTTTTACATTTTCTGGTAGGTGTGATGAAAAGTCTGTCAAAACGTCTGAATGTAGAAGCCCTGGGTTTTAGCCACAATGCTCTTTTGGCTGTTTGGCTAGCACACCCACAATATACTATTTGCCAAAGGTTCATAAGAACCCTATCTGCCCCCCTGGATGCCCTATTGTGAGTGGCATAGATTCAATCACTTCCCGGGTGGGTAGATATATTAATTTCTACTTACAGCCGTTGGTTCGGAAAATGCCATCTTATCTAAAAGACTCACACCAGGTTATAAATCTCCTGTCAGGTATAAATATAAAATCGGGTATGTGGATGGTGACCGCTGATGTCACCTCCCTTTATACCATAATACTGCATGATTATGGCCTCTTTCTCGAAAGAGATTCAGGTTTATTGGAGTGTCAAATAAATTTGATAATGAATTTACTTGTTTTTGCTGCCACCCATAATTATTTTTGGTTTTCCAATCAGTTTTTTCGTCAGAGTCGTGGAGTGGCTATGGGGGCTAAGTATGCCCCCAGCTTGGCCAATCTATTCATGGCCAAATGGGAGGAGGATGTCATCTATGCCCACAGGGCCCCTCAATTGGTCCTGTGGGCAAGATATATTGATGACATCCTCCTCCTATGGGATGGTGATGGTCATGAAGTGCGAGAATACATGTCATTTCTAAATATGAATGATCGTGGGATCATTTTGAATTTTGAAATGAGTCAAAGTCAGATAAACTTTTTGGATCTGACTCAACTTTTTTTAAAACTACAGACCACAATTCATATATCTCTTTGGACAGTTGTCATCATCGTCCCTGGCTCAATGGAATACCGAAGAGCCAGTATTTGAGATTGCGTAGAAATTGTTCTAACAGAAAGATAGATTTCTGGAAAAAATATTTTCTGGGTTACCGTTTAGAATCATTGTTTTTTTTTTTTTTTTCAAAACTCTTTATTCCAAATTTTTCATTACATAATAATCTACATTATACATTTTTATATACTTTTACATTTCTTTATATAATACAAATTATAGTTACATTTGCTCCTCTCTTTCATTCCTTCCTCTCTCACCCTCTGTGGTCACTTAATACTATATTTTCAGATATTCCTCTATCCACTGTTAGCCATGTTCTATTCCATTTTGCCCATATTTTTTCATACCTTCGCCCGTTTCCCCTTTGTTCGTACATTATTTTTTCATAGGGTAGGACCTGGTTTACTGCTCTCACCCATTGGGTTACTGTTGGGGGATATGGCTGAATCCATTTTTCTATTATTTGTTTTCTTGCCAGAAACAGTACCTCCCTTAAGAAGGTATTATTATCTCTATTATCTCTCTCTTCCCTCAATATCCCCAACAAACATAGTTCCATCGTAGCTATAAAAGGTTTATTCAGGACTTTTCCTATTTTCCTAGCTACTTGTTGCCAATATTTTCCTATTTTACCACAGTACCACATTACATGAAGGAAGTCTGCTCCCCCCTGCCCACATCTGGTACATCTTGGTTCAGTCATCCTCCCCATTTTGTACAATCTATTTGGAGCCAAGTACGTCTGATGTATTATATCCATCTGTATTATCCTGTTATTCATTGCAGGGGATACCTTCCAGTGGGAATTGCAGGCTTCATCCCATTCATGATCGCTCATGTCTGGGATAGCCTCCTGCCACTTATCCCTTATTTTCAATGGTTTGCCTTCTATTTTCTTCTGTAACAGGTGTGTGTAAATCTTTGCTATCAGTCCCTTAGGTCCCTGTGATCTCAGGATGCCTATAAGGGGATATTTAGATATTTTTAATTCCTCTCTTCTAAACTGTGTCTGTAGCACCTGCCTCAGCTGAAGGTATCTGTAGAACTGTTTACTCAATAAATTATATTGTTTACATAGGTTTTCATAGGTTAGTATCACATTTTTGTCATATAGCTGACCAAAAGTTGTTATCTTATTCTGCTTCCAAAATTTACTATCCTCAAAGGCTTCCAGTTGTTCAAATTTTGGATTGTTCCAAAGCGCAGTTTCTGTTGGGATTCCAACAAATCCCGTCAGTTTCTTAGCCTCTCTCCATACTGTCCTTGCCACTTTCAAAAGGGGAATTTTTACTCCCACTCTCCTCAAATCTTTTAATTCTAATCCCGTCATTAAATCATCTATTTGCATTTTACTAAGGAGATATTCCTCTATCCTTGTTATTTTTTCCTGTCCTACCCATGATCTTAGATGTTTCAATTGCCCTGCCAAATAATATAAATATAAATCCGGGAGGGCCAGTCAAGCTTCTGTCTTTGGTCTTTGTAGTTTATTAAATTTTAATTTACATCTTCCATATGCCCAAATGAACCGAGTCATCTGCGAGTTTAATTTTTTAAATATCTGTTTTGGTATTTTTACTGGGGAGTGTGCAAATACATATAAACACTTGGGTAATATAATAGATTTTATCAGGTGAATTCTGCCTGCCATTGATATTGGTAGCTTTATCCATATTTCCAATTTTCTCTTCACATATTCTACTAGTGGGAGTATATTAGCTTCCATCTCGTCTTCATGTTTCAACGTAATATTTACTCCTAAATATTTAAAAACTTCAACTATTTTTAATGGGGTCTGAGCTCTCCTTTCATTACCTGTTCCCAAAGGCATCAGTGCGGATTTTTGCCAATTTATTTTTAACCCTGAGAACCTCCCGTATGTTTCTATTATTCTCATTGCTTCCGTCAGAGATGCTTGCGCATCTCCCATATATAATATAATATCGTCCGCATATAAGCCTATGTGTTCGGTTTTTTCTCCTACTTTAATCCCTTTATATTTATCTGATTGTCTGAATCTATTTGCCAGTGCCTCAATTGCCAGAGCAAACAATTGCGGTGACATTGGGCAGCCCTGTCTTGTTCCTCTGTATAGTTTTATTGTAGGGGATAATATACCGTTTATTAGCAAATTGGAGCATGGTTGTTTATAGATTATTCTCACCCATTTTCTAAATTTTTCCCCAAATCCATTCCTTTCCAGGACTGTCTGCAGAAATTCCCATTCTATAGAATCAAATGCCTTGGCTGTATCCAGCGATGCCAAGGCACTTGTTTCCGGGATAAACTCTCTCATTTGTGTCATATATTGCGTCCTTCTAATATTAATTGATGGGGATTTCCCTGGCATAAAGCCAGTTTGATCCTCCGCTATTATAGACAAGATTACCTGATTGAGCCTTTTGGCAAGCACTTTTGCCAGTACTTTATAATCTATATTTAATAATGATATTGGCCTATACGACCCACACTCAGTTCTGTCTTTGTCTGGTTTTGGTATCAATATGACTGTAGCATCATACATGGAAACAGGCATTTCTCCCCTTTGGAACGCCTCTCCATACATTTTGGTCATAACTGGTACCATAATCTCTGCATATCGCTGGTACATTTCCAGTGGTATGCCATCTGGTCCTGGGGACTTACCCTTTCCCAGAGAGAAGATAGCTTCTCGTACTTCCTCTTCCTCTATGTCCCTCTCTAACTCCTCTTTTTGTTCCTCTGTTAATTTAAGGAAGTTCAAATCCTTCAGGTATTCCTCTATCTCTTCTCGTGTACAGGTCAGTGTTGATGTATACATGTTAATATAGTATTTTTGGAATGTCTCAAGTATCTCATCTAATGTGTTTACCATCTCTCTTTTTTCATTTTTCACCTCTGATATTGCTAGTGATGGGGTTTGTCGTTTTATCATAAAGTTCAGCATCTTATTAGATTGTTGTCCTTGTTCAAAGTTTTTTTGTGCATATTGGAGTTTCTTACGCTTAGCGTTAATTATTAGTTGGTTCTTATATTGCCATGATGAGGCTGCCCATCTTATTTGGTTTATATTTGAGGGGTCCCCTATAAACCTATTTTCTGCCTGTGCACATAATTGTTCCATTTCCTCCTCTTCCTGTCTGTTAGTACGTTTAATGTATGATATTGTTGATCTTGTTATCCCCCTCAAGTATGCCTTAAATGTGTCCCAGAGTACTCCATCTATTTTCCTGTTGCCATGTGCTTCCAGGAACATTCCCATTTGCTCTGGAATTCTATCATTTAATCCGATCTGGGTTAACCATTGAGCTTGTATCCTATAACCCGGTCTTATTCTTTTTGGGCCTATTTTTAGCTCAAAGGTTAATCCAGAATGGTCAGACACCCCTCTTGTCATGTACGCCACAGACCGAACCATTGGCAGGATCTTTTCGTTCCCCATTACCATATCTATTCTAGACATGCGCCCTCTCCCTGGTGCATGCCATGAATAAGCCCGGGTCCCAGGGTTTCTGATCCTCCACAAGTCAGCCCATCCTACTTCATTCATAAATTTCTCCAACACCTTCGGCCCTTCCCCTCCTTTATGCTTACTTCTTCCGAACCTGTCTAATTTTGGGTCTAAACACATATTGAAATCTCCCATACATACGACATGTGCCTCTGGGTATTCTGACATAAATATCACTGCCTCTTTCAGTACTCGCATTGTAGCTGGGGGGGGGTTATAAATCCCCATGATTACAACAGGCATTGCATGCACCAACGCAAAGACAAAAACATATCTTCCATCGGGATCTCTTTTTTCTCTAATACACTCCCATGTTACCCCTCGGTGGACCAGAAGAGAGACCCCTCTTGAATATGTAGTATGACATGAGTGGCTTGACCATTGTATCCAAGGTTTTTCTAGATACTTCAATCTCTCTTTAGTCATATGTGTTTCTTGGATACAAATGATCTTTGCCTGCACCTTGTTAATTTCTGAAAAAACCTGTGTTCGTTTTAATTGCGTTCCCATACCTCTCACATTCCATGACAGAAATGTGTGCTGATTACTCATATTTAATGTATTTTATTTTAGCCATTATTCCCCCGAAAAATAAAAGAAGAGGAAAAATAAATCCTATGTCCCTTTTTCCTTTCCGTGACCATTCTCTTTTCTACCTCTCTCCTCTCATTCATCCATTCCATTCCATTCATCCATATCATTTTTTTTTAGGGCATTACCAACATATTGCATTTTTGCTCTTATATAGGTAATTTATTTCGATTTCAGCCTGTCTGCTCCTACCCTTTTCCCGCTTAATCGGGAGTATAAGGGGCGAGGGGGGAGCCGCCAAGGAGGGGGGAGGAGGAGGCATCCCCTCCTTTCACCCCCTCCCTCCCTTTTAAAAAAAAAAAAAAAAGGGAAACACCACACAAAAAAAAAAAAAAAAAAAAAAATGTTTTTCTTGTTCTTTCCCTTCCTCCACCTCCCTCCCTCCCCCCTTCCTTCCTCCTTCCTTCCTCCTTCCTTGTGCACAACTCTATTATCTTATCTACTCACTCCCCATCCCTCCCCCCTTCCCCCATTTATTTGTGTTTATAGTGTTTATAATGTGTCTCTTTTCCTTACCTTAGCCTTCCCTTATTATTGTGTTTTTGAGAGAAAAAAAAAAAAAAGGGGGAAAAGAGAAAGATTTCCTCTCTCTCTTCCCTCTCTTCCCCTTATAACTAGTGCTTATTTCAATGTGTTTCGCTGTGATTTTAGCTCCATTTTCCTATTTATACACACCCCATCACCCTCCATTTACCCCCCCTCCTCCCCATCCCTCCCGTTCCCCTATCAAATAAACACACAAATAAACATTTACGTTTTACCTTTCCCCATTTCTCCCCTCAAAACAAAAAAAAAAAAAGGAAGGGGGGAAAAAAAAAAGACGAAAAAGGCAAAGTACAAGAAAAAAAAGAAGGAAAAAAAAATACCAAAACACACCAAGAAAGAAGGAAAACCAAATCAATAAATTATTAAAAATTCTTCCTTTAACCTAAGGAAAGAAGAAAAAAAAAAAAAAAAAGGGGGAAATAAAAACGAATATAAAGTAGGGAGAGTGTCCCTCTCATCCCCCCTCCTCCGCCCCCCCCCCCCCCCAAAGTCCCGATCTTCTTGGTGTCTTTTATCCTTTCAGGGCTTCTTTGTTTCTCCTATCGAGGCATAGGCTTAATTATTCCCAGCCAGTCTTTAGCTTGTTCAGGTGTACTGAAAAACAAAGTCTTTCCCCCTTCCTCCACTCTCAATCGTGCTGGGTATGCCATAGAATATTCAATTCCTGCCTCTCTCATTTTTCGTTTTATTTCATAAAATGTTGCCCGTTGTTTTTGCAGCTCCAGAGAGAAGTCTGGAAATATTGATATTTTGCTATTTTCATAGCGAATCTCTCCTTTTTGTCTTGCTTTCCGCAGAATTGTGTCTCTGTCTCTGCAATTTAGTAGTCGTGCCAGCAGGGGTCTAGGGGGAAACCCTGGTTTAGGTGTTACTGCCGGGACCCTATGCGCTCTCTCCACTGCATATGCTGCTGATACCTCCATATCTGGGAATACATTTTTCAGCCATTTTTCTATAAAGTCACCAGGATTAAACCCTTCTGCCTTTTCTGGTAAACCGACTATTCTTAGGTTATTGCGGCGCATACGGTTCTCAAAATCATCAGATTTTTGATGCCACAGGGTAATCTGTTTTTCTATCGAAGCTATCTTTTTAGGCATAGGGGTAACAGTATCTTCCAATAAAGCAGTCCTATTTTCCACTTCCATCATTCTCTCTCATATACTCTGCATATCATGCCTGATCAGTCCTATGTCATTTATAATCTCATCCATTTTACCTGTTAAGGCTGTATTACTCGAATGGATGGCCTCCATTATCTGGGAGTTCATCTGTTCCAGGGTCAGTTTGGGATGTTTCTCCTGTTTTTCTGCTGCTTTCCCGGACTGCGGCTGGGGCGTGTTAAGCTTCTGGGTTTCCAGCGCTGATGGTCCGCCACTCCGTGTCTGTGGGGGGCTACGCCCGCTGTCTTGCTTATCCGTTCGAGCAAATTCTTTAACCACTAGCTGACCGCCCACTGTCAAATGACGGCGGGACGCTTCAGCTACTGTGGCGAGACGCCGTCATATGACATCGTCTACAATTTGGCCACTGGGGGGCGCGCGCGCCGCGGGTGGCGCGCGCGCGCGCCCGCCGCGTAGCTGGGGCCTCGGTGCGCGTGCCCGGCGGTCGCGATGACCGCCAGGCACCCGCGATTGCCCGGTAATCGAGCAGGACGTGGATCGGTGTGTGTAAACACACAGATCCACGTCCTGTCAGAGGAGAGGAGACCGATGGTGTGTCCCTTGTACATAGGGACACCGATCGGTCTCCTCCCCCAGTCAGTCCCCTCCCCCCACAGTAAGAATCACCAAGATAGGGTACACATTAACCCCTGCAGCGCCCCCTAGCGTTAACCCCTTCCTGCCAGTCACATTTATACAGTAATCAATGCATTTTTATAGCACGGATCGCTGTATAAATGTGAATGGTCCCAAAAATGAGTCAAAAGTGTCCGAAGTGTCCGCCGCAATGTCGCAGTCACGATAAAAAATCGCAAATCGCTGCCATTACTAGTAAAAAAAAAAAAATAATAATAAAAATGCTATAAATCTATCCCCTATTTTGTAGACGCTATAACTTTTGCGCAAACCAATCAATATACGCTTATTGCGATTTTTTTTTACCAAAAATATGTAGAAGAATACGTATTGGCCTAAACTGAGGAAAAAATTTGTTTAAAAAAAAAAAAAAATTGGATATTTATTATAATAAATAGTAAAAAATATTATGTTTTTTCAAACTTGTCCCTCTTCTTTTGTTTATAGCGCAAGAAATAAAAACCGCAGAGGTGATCAAATACCACCAAAATAAAGCTCTATCTGTGGGGAAAAAATGATAAAAATTTTATTTGGGTACAGCGTTGCATGACCGCACATTTGTCATTCAAAATGCGACAGCGCTGAAAGCTGAAAAATGGCTTGGTCAGTAAGGAGTAGGGATGGGCCCGGTGCTCGATGCGAACCCACGTTCGCATCGAGCACCGGGCGTTCGCTCGCTCGGCGAGCCCAGAACTATTTTGGCCGCTCGCATCACGTTCGTGTGATGCGAGCGGCCCCGCAATGCATTGCGGCCGGCGCGGCCGGCGCAGTGCATTGCTGGCTGATGATTGGCCAAGCATGCACTGTGACCCCGCATGCTTGGCCAATCACAGCCCCGGAAACTCGAAGAGCCATAATTGGCTACAGGCAGGACGCCTGTAGCCAATTACAGCTCAGGGGCTGTAGTACACGCCCCCCCCTATAAAAGGCCGCCACGCCGTCTGCGCCGGTCACATGCTGTTCCGGCGCAGATTGAGCAGGCTAGATCTGTGACACTCTGCTGGATTTAGTTAGGTAGAGAGATTCACTTACAGAGATTGAGTTAGATAGATTCAGTTACAAAGATTGATTGAGAAAGAGGGGCTTGTAGTGTGTTCGTGGCAGGCAGGCAGAGCTCCTATATTTTGTTACCAGAAGCACCTATAGGACTTGTAGTGTGTTCGTGGCAGGCAGGCAGAGCTCCTATATTTTGTTACCAGAAGCACCTATAGGACTTGTAGTGTGTTCGTGGCAGGCAGGCAGAGCTCCTATATTTTGTTACCAGAAGCACCTATAGGACTTGTAGTGTGTTCGTGGCAGGCAGGCAGAGCTCCTATATTTTGTTCCCAGAAGCACCTATAGGACTTGTAGTGTGTTCGTGGCAGGCAGGCAGAGCTCCTATATTTTGTTCCCAGAAGCACCTATAGGACTTGTAGTGTGTTCGTGGCAGGCAGGCAGAGCTCCTATATTTTGTTCCCAGAAGCACCTATAGGACTTGAAGTGTGTTAGTCCCATCACACACACAGAGCTATATTTTCTTCCCAGAAGCACCTATAGGACTTGAAGTGTGTTAGTCCCATCACACACACAGAGCTATATTTTGTTCCCAGAAGCACCTATAGGACTTGAAGTGTGTTAGTCCCATCACACACACAGAGCTATATTTTCTTCCCAGAAGCACCTATAGGACTTGAAGTGTGTTAGTCCCATCACACACACAGAGCTATATTTTGTTCCCAGAAGCACCTATAGGACTTGAAGTGTGTTAGTCCCATCACACACACAGAGCTATATTTTCTTCCCAGAAGCACCTATAGGACTTGAAGTGTGTTAGTCCCATCACACACACAGAGCTATATTTTGTTCCCAGAAGCACCTATAGGACTTGAAGTGTGTTAGTCCCATCACACACACAGAGCTATATTTTCTTCCCAGAAGCACCTATAGGACTTGAAGTGTGTTAGTCCCATCACACACACAGAGCTATATTTTGTTCCCAGAAGCACCTATAGGACTTGAAGTGTGTTAGTCCCATCACACACACAGAGCTATATTTTCTTCCCAGAAGCACCTATAGGACTTGAAGTGTGTTAGTCCCATCACACACACAGAGCTATATTTTTGTTCCCAGAAGCACCTATAGGACTTGAAGTGTGTTAGTCCCATCACACACAGACCTTTATTTTCTTCCCAGAAGCACCTATAGGACTTGAAGTGTGTTAGTCCCATCACACACACAGAGCTATATTTTGTTCCCAGAAGCACCTATAGGACTTGAAGTGTGTTAGTCCCATCACACACACAGAGCTATATTTTGTTCCCAGAAGCACCTATAGGACTTGAAGTGTGTTAGTCCCATCACACACACAGAGCTAGATTTTGTTCCCAGAAGCACCTATAGGACTTGAAGTGTGTTAGTCCCATCATCACACAGACCTATATTTTGTTCCCAGAAGCACCTATAGGACTTGAAGTGTGTTAGTCCCATCACACACACAGAGCTATATTTTGTTCCCAGAAGCACCTATAGGACTTGAAGTGTGTTAGTCCCATCACACACACAGAGCTATATTTTCTTCCCAGAAGCACCTATAGGACTTGAAGTGTGTTAGTCCCATCACACACACAGAGCTATATTTTGTTCCCAGAAGCACCTATAGGACTTGAAGTGTGTTAGTCCCATCACACACACAGAGCTATATTTTCTTCCCAGAAGCACCTATAGGACTTGAAGTGTGTTAGTCCCATCACACACACAGAGCTATATTTTGTTCCCAGAAGCACCTATAGGACTTGAAGTGTGTTAGTCCCATCACACACACAGAGCTATATTTTCTTCCCAGAAGCACCTATAGGACTTGAAGTGTGTTAGTCCCATCACACACACAGAGCTATATTTTGTTCCCAGAAGCACCTATAGGACTTGAAGTGTGTTAGTCCCATCACACACAGACCTTTATTTTCTTCCCAGAAGCACCTATAGGACTTGAAGTGTGTTAGTCCCATCACACACACAGAGCTATATTTTGTTCCCAGAAGCACCTATAGGACTTGAAGTGTGTTAGTCCCATCACACACACAGAGCTATATTTTGTTCCCAGAAGCACCTATAGGACTTGAAGTTTGTTAGTCCCATCACACACACAGAGCTATATTTTGTTCCCAGAAGCACCTATAGGACTTGAAGTGTGTTAGTCCCATCACACACACAGAGCTATATTTTTCTTCCCAGAAGCACCTATAGGACTTGAAGTGTGTTAGTCCCATCACACACACAGAGCTATATTTTGTTCCCAGAAGCACCTATAGGACTTGAAGTGTGTTAGTCCCATCACACATTCCTTTATTTTCTTCCCAGAAGCACCTATAGGACTTGAAGTGTGTTAGTCCCATCACACACACAGAGCTATATTTTGTTCCCAGAAGCACCTATAGGACTTGAAGTGTGTTAGTCCCATCACACACACAGAGCTATATTTTGTTCCCAGAAGCACCTATAGGACTTGAAGTGTGTTAGTCCCATCACACACACAGAGCTATATTTTGTTCCCAGAAGCACCTATAGGACTTGAAGTGTGTTAGTCCCATCACACACACAGAGCTATATTTTCTTCCCAGAAGCACCTATAGGACTTGAAGTGTGTTAGTCCCATCACACACACAGAGCTATATTTTGTTCCCAGAAGCACCTATAGGACTTGAAGTGTGTTAGTCCCATCACACACACAGAGCTATATTTTCTTCCCAGAAGCACCTATAGGACTTGAAGTGTGTTAGTCCCATCACACACACAGAGCTATATTTTGTTCCCAGAAGCACCTATAGGACTTGAAGTGTGTTAGTCCCATCACACACACAGAGCTATATTTTGTTCCCAGAAGCACCTATAGGACTTGAAGTGTGTTAGTCCCATCACACACACAGAGCTATATTTTGTTCCCAGAAGCACCTATAGGACTTGAAGTGTGTTAGTCCCATCACACACACAGAGCTATATTTTGTTCCCAGAAGCACCTATAGGACTTGAAGTGTGTTAGTCCCATCACACAGACCTTTATTTTCTTCCCAGAAGCACCTATAGGACTTGAAGTGTGTTAGTCCCATCACACACACAGAGCTATATTTTGTTCCCAGAAGCACCTATAGGACTTGAAGTGTGTTAGTCCCATCACACACACAGAGCTATATTTTGTTCCCAGAAGCACCTATAGGACTTGAAGTGTGTTAGTCCCATCACACACACAGAGCTATATTTTGTTCCCAGAAGCACCTATAGGACTTGAAGTTTGTTAGTCCCATCACACACACAGAGCTATATTTTGTTCCCAGAAGCACCTATAGGACTTGAAGTGTGTTAGTCCCATCACACACACAGAGCTATATTTTCTTCCCAGAAGCACCTATAGGACTTGAAGTGTGTTAGTCCCATCACACACACAGAGCTATATTTTCTTCCCAGAAGCACCTATAGGACTTGAAGTGTGTTAGTCCCATCACACACACAGAGCTATATTTTCTTCCCAGAAGCACCTATAGGACTTGAAGTGTGTTAGTCCCATCACACACACAGAGCTATATTTTCTTCCCAGAAGCACCTATAGGACTTGAAGTGTGTTAGTCCCATCACACAGACCTTTATTTTCTTCCCAGAAGCACCTATAGGACTTGAAGTGTGTTAGTCCCATCACACAGAGCTCCTCTATTTTCTTTGCAGAAGCACCCATAGGACTTCTAGTGTGTTAGTGGCATCACACAGAGCTCCTATATATTTCTTCTCAGCAGCACCCACAGGACTTCTAGTGTGTTAGTGACATCACACAGAGCTCCTCTATTTTCTTTGCAGAAGCACCCACAGGACTTCTAGTGTGTTAGTGGCATCACACAGAGCTCCTCTATTTTCTTTGCAGAAGCACCCATAGGACTTCTAGTGTGTTAGTGGCATCACACAGAGCTCCTCTATTTTCTTTGCAGAAGCACCCACAGGACTTCTAGTGTGTTAGTGGCATCACACAGAGCTCCTCTATTTTCTTTGCAGAAGCACCCACAGGACTTCTAGTGTGTTAGTGGCATCACACAGAGCTCCTCTATTTTCTTTGCAGAAGCACCCACAGGACTTCTAGTGTGTTAGTGGCATCACACAGAGCTCCTCTATTTTCTTTGCAGAAGCACCCATAGGACTTCTAGTGTGTTAGTGGCATCACACAGAGCTCCTCTATTTTCTTTGCAGAAGCACCCACAGGACTTCTAGTGTGTTAGTGGCATCACACAGAGCTCCTCTATTTTCTTTGCAGAAGCACCCACAGGACTTCTAGTGTGTTAGTGGCATCACACAGAGCTCCTCTATTTTCTTTGCAGAAGCACCCATAGGACTTCTAGTGTGTTAGTGGCATCACACAGAGCTCCTCTATTTTCTTTGCAGAAGCACCCACAGGACTTCTAGTGTGTTAGTGGCATCACACAGAGCTCCTCTATTTTCTTTGCAGAAGCACCCACAGGACTTCTAGTGTGTTAGTGGCATCACACAGAGCTCCTATATTTTCTTTGCAGAAGCACCCATAGGACTTCTAGTGTGTTAGTGGCATCACACAGAGCTCCTATATTTTCTTTGCAGAAGCACCCATAGGACTTCTAGTGTGTTAGTGGCATCACACAGAGCTCCTATATATTCTTCTCAGCAGCACCCACAGGACTTCTAGTGTGTTAGTGGCATCACACAGAGCTCCTCTATTTTCTTTGCAGAAGCACCCACAGGACTTCTAGTGTGTTAGTGGCATCACACAGAGCTCCTCTATTTTCTTTGCAGAAGCACCCATAGGACTTGTAGTGTGTTAGTGGCATCACACAGAGCTCCTATATTTTCTTCTCAGCAGCACCCACAGGACTTCTAGTGTGTTAGTGGCATCACACAGAGCTCCTCTATTTTCTTTGCAGAAGCACCCATAGGACTTCTAGTGTGTTAGTGGCATCACACAGAGCTCCTATATATTCTTCTCAGCAGCACCCACAGGACTACCGACTACAATGGCTGGAAGACCGCCAAGGGGAGGCAGAGCGTGCAGAGCCAAGAACACAGGGCAGGCAGGCTCTGTTTCTAGTGGACGTGGCCGTGGACGTGGACGTGGTCGTGCATCGTCATCAGCACGTGGCCATGGGACACGCGCGTCTTTGTTTTCGGCAGCTGGACATGTGGAGCCGCATCATGCTGAAGGCTTGGTAGAATGGATGACCAAGCCCTCCTCATCCTCCTCATCCTCTCTCACCCAGGCTCAGGGTACTGACAGAGCATCATCAGCCACCCCTTCCCTAGACCCACCATGTCCTCCTGAGGAGTCCCCGAACTCTTTGAGCACAGTGTTGGGTACATGCTCCAGGAGGATGCCCAACGATTCGAAGGCTCGGATGACGATACCCAGCTTGAGGAATCTGGCAGTACTGTTCCACCAGCTGCAGCTTACTGCCAGGTTTGCTCTAGTGGTGAAGAGGGAGGGGATGATGAGGTCACTGACTCCACGTGGGTGCCTCAAGGGAGAGAGGATGAGGAGGAGGACGAGGAGGAGGAGGATGCGGCGTCACATGTCCAACGAGGCAGGATGCCCCCTGGAGGCCAGGTAGAGGCCAGCACAGCAACTGTACAACACCGCAGAGCTCCGCCTGTGCAGGGCGCTGCCTCTGCACGTTATCAGAAAAGTTCTTTGGTGTGGGCCTTTTTTGAGACGAGTGCAGCAGATCGCACCACTGCTATTTGCAATATTTGTCTCAAGCGTATCTCGCGTGGCCAAAACATCAGCCGCTTGGGCACGACAAGCATGACCAGACATATGGCGACCTGCCATGCAGCTCGTTGGCAGGCACACATAAAAGACCCACACCAAAGAACTAAGCGGACCTCTCCTTGCTCCTCAGCTGGGATCTCCATCCCCACTACACCTTCAGTCCTCTCTGAAAGCTGCTCTGAGAGGACTGAAGGTGTAGAATTAGGTGTGTCACAACCAAGTACTTGCAGTACACCGACGTCCGATTGCAGCAGGCAAATTTCCCTGCCCCAGCTGCTGGACCGTAGAAAGAAGTACACTCCCAGCCATCCACATGCCCAGCGGTTGAATGCTAGCCTGGCTAAATTGCTAGCACTTCAACTGCTGCCTTTTCAGTTGGTAGACTCGGCCCCCTTCCGTGAGTATGTTCAATGTGCGGTTCCTCAGTGGCAGGTTCCCAAACGCCACTTTTTCTCGCGGAAGGCGATTCCGTCTCTCTACCGGCATGTGGAGGGCAATGTCCATGCCTCGCTGGACAGGGCGGTCAGCGGTAAGGTGCATATTACCGCTGACTCATGGTCCAGCAGGCATGGACAGGGACGGTACCTTTCTTTCACGGCCCATTGGGTCACTCTATTGGCAGCTGGGAGGGATGCAGGACAAGGTGCAGTAGTGTTGGAGGTTGTTCCGCCACCACGCCTCCAAAACGCTACTACTGCTACTGGTTGTGACACACCTCTCTCCTCCACCCCCTCCTCTTCTTCTTCCTCCAGTGCTCTGTCCTTGGAACCAGCGGTGCTCCGTAGGCGTACAAGGGGCTACGCAAGTACGCAGGCAAAAAGATGCCATGCCGTGCTTGCGCTGGTGTGTTTGGGGGACAGGAGCCACACTGGGCCAGAGGTTCTGGCAGCTCTGCAGGGGCAGGCCGAGAGGTGGTTGACGCCACGTCAGCTTAAGCCAGGAATGGTCGTTTCTGACAATGGCACCAACCTCCTCTCCGCCCTGCGACAGGGGCAGCTCACCCATGTGCCCTGCATGGCTCACGTCCTCAACCTGGTGGTGCAGCGGTTCTTGGGCAGGTTCCCAGGCTTACAGGATGTCCTGAGGCAGGCCAGGAAAGTCTGTGTGCATTTCCGCCGATCTTATAATGCCAGTGCTCGGCTGACTGAGCTGCAAAAGGAGCTGAACCTGCCCAAGAACCGCCTAATATGTGACATGCCCACCAGGTGGAACTCAACGTTGGCCATGCTGCAGCGACTGCACACGCAGCAGAGGGCCATCAATGAGTACCTTTGCGACTACGGCACCAGGACAGGGTCAGGGGAGCTTGGTTTTTTTTCCCCACGTCAGTGGAGCATGATCAGGGATGCATGCACTGTCCTCTCACCATTTGAGGAGGCCACGAGGATGGTGAGCAGTGACAGTGCATGCATCAGTGACACTGTCCCTCTTGTCCACCTGTTGGAGCATACGCTGCGTGGGATAATGGACAGGGCACTTGAGGCAGAACAGAGGCAGGAAGAGGAGGACTTCCTTGCCTCTCAAGGCCCCCTTTATCCGGACAGTGTTCCTTCTGTCCCACCCATCACACAGGAAGAGGATGAGGAGGAGGAGGAGGAGGAGGAGGAGGAGGATTGTGTGAGCATGGAGGTGGAGCCTGGCACTCAGCATCAGCAGCAGCAGTCTTTTAGGGATGATGTACAGTCCCAACAAACCAGTGGACTTGTACGTGGCTGGGAGGAGGTGGCTGGCGATCATGTCATCCTCAGTGACCCAGAAGACTCCGGACCGAATGCCTCAGCTAACCTACGCTGCATGGCCTCCCTGATCCTGCAAAGCCTGCGGAAGGATCCTCGTGTTCTTCGGATCAAGGAGAGGGACCATTACTGGCTGGCCACTCTCCTTGATCCGCGGTACAAGGGTAAGGTTGCGGACCTTATCTTGCCGTCGCAGAGGGAGCAGAGGATGAGACATCTCAGGGAGGCCTTGCAGAAAGGTCTGTGCAACGCGTTCCCAGAAACTGGGAGGCTACAAACTCCTGGTCCTGGGCGACGAGTTGCTGAGGCTTCGGTCAGTGGCAGAAGGAGCGGTGGGGAAGGTGGACGTCTGACCGATGCGTTCAGACAATTTTTTAGTCCGCAGCCCCAAGGTATGATCGGTTCCAGCAACCATCGCCAGCGTCTGATATACATGGTGCAGGAATACCTTGGGGCAAGGTCAGACTTGGACACCTTTCCCACCGAAAATCCTCTGGCTTACTGGGTCCTGAGGATGGATCACTGGCCAGAGCTTGCACAGTATGCAATTGAGCTACTGGCCTGTCCTGCCTCCAGCGTTCTTTCCGAACGCACATTCAGTGCTGCTGGAGGATTTGTGACTGATCATAGGGTGCGCCTGTCCACCGCCTCGGTTGATCGACTGACATTCATCAAAATGAATCAGTCTTGGATCACCACCAGCTACCAGGCACCTGAGGCGGATATAACCGAATAATTTTTAATGTCACATCCCTTCAAGACTGCCTATGCTGATGCTGAGTGACTGTCCTCTTATGTTCACTGACTATCCTCTTCCTCCTCCTCAATGATCCATGCCACCACACCAGTGCCTAAGGCACAATTTTTCAGCCCCTGTTTAACAGGGGCGTGTACTTACAATTTTTTAAAAAAATGCTTCGCAACACGTGTGACTGCTGTGCTCCAAGTACAGTATCTGTGAGGGCCGGGTTGCAGTGTTGTGGCACCAGCACCAGTGCCTAAGGCACAATTTTTCAGCCCCTGTTTAACAGGGGCGGGTACTTACAATTTTTTAAAAAAATGCTTCGCAACACGTGTGACTGCTGTGCTCCAAGTACAGTATCTGTGAGGGCCGGGTTGCAGTGTTGTGGCACCAGCACCAGTGCCTAAGGCACAATTTTTCAGCCCCTGTTTAACAGGGGCGTGTACTTACAATTTTTTAAAAAAATGCTTCGCAACACGTGTGACTGCTGTGCTCCAAGTACAGTATCTGTGAGGGCCGGGTTGCAGTGTTGTGGCACCAGCACCAGTGCCTAAGGCACAATTTTTCAGCCCCTGTTTAACAGGGGCGTGTACTTACAATTTTTTAAAAAAATGCTTCGCAACACGTGTGACTGCTGTGCTCCAAGTACAGTATCTGTGAGGGCCGAGTTGCAGTGTTGTGGCACCAGCACCAGTGCCTAAGGCACAATTTTTCAGCCCCTGTTTAACAGGGGCGTGTACTTACAATTTTTTAAAAAAATGCTTCGCAACACGTGTGACTGCTGTGCTCCAAGTACAGTCTCTGTGAGGGGTTGCAGTGTTGTGGCACCAGCACCAGTGCCTAAGGCACAATTTTTCAGCCCCTGTTTAACAGGGGCGGGTAATTACAAATCTTGATCTAATAGTTCACAGCAGGGCCCATTCCTGCGCCCACCAAGAGTAACTATGAGGGCCTGCAGTCTTGTGGCAACACCGTCCACCACCACCGCCAAAGGCCCAATTTTTCTGCCCTGTTCATCAGGTGCTTGCAATTACAAATCTTGATCTAATAACTCACAGCAGGGCCCATTCCTGCGCCCACCAAGAGTAACTATGAGGGCCTACAGTCTTGTGGCAACACCGTCCACCACCACCGCCAAAGGCCCAATTTTTCTGCCCTGTTCATCAGGTGCTTGCAATTACAAATCTTGATCTAATAACTCACAGCAGGGCCCATTCCTGCGCCCACCAAGAGTAACTATGAGGGCCTACAGTCTTGTGGCAACACCGTCCACCACCACCGCCAAAGGCCCAATTTTTCTGCCCTGTTCATCAGGTGCTTGCAATTACAAATCTTGATCTAATAACTCACAGCAGGGCCCATTCCTGCGCCCACCAAGAGTCACTGTGAGGGCTTACAGTCTTGTGGCAACACCGTCCACCACCACCACCACCAAAGGCCCAATTTTTCTGCCCTGTTCAACAGGTGCATGCAATTACAAATCTTGATCTAATAACTCACAGCAGGGCCCATTCCTGTGCCCACCAGTCTTGTGGCTACACCAACATCTAATAGGGCAAATTTCTGCAGAGTATATACGGCAGGCCCCTACTTTCAAAACATCCAACTTACAAACGAATCCTACTTGCAAACGGAAATAGAAAACAGGAAGTGAGAGGAAATCTACCCCTAGGAAGGGAAATTCTATCATGTTAGATTTAATTTGGGAAAAAGGTATCTCCTCTCTACTGATGCTTTATCACCAATCCTTGTTTCAATTAAAACCCCACTTTTCCAAAAACATTTGTCATTGGGACGGAAAGTGAGGTGACATGTTCTGAACAGATGTGCAAAGACAGCAAATGTTACAGGGGTGATAACCCCTCCCTATGTTCTCCAAAAAGCATAAAAATAGATTTTTTTGGGATGGAGCTACACTTCATAATGTACCTGTTCAGATTCTACTTAAGAACAAACCTAAAGCCGCAAGTGGTTTTAAATGGCTTCTTTTTTTCCTTTACAAATGTCATTTTGTGCAAGGACAGTTCTAAACACGGGAAACACATGCCACTTCACAGGCATACTTTGGACACCCCCCAGGTACCATATTTAAAGGAAAATTTCACTTTTTTTTTTTCACTTTATGCATCATTAAAATGACTGCTCCCGAAAAAACGTTAGTTTTTAAAAGTTCTTTTTGCATTGATATATGTCCCCTGGGGCAGGACCCGGGTCCCCAAACCTGTTTTATGACATTAACATGCATATTGGCCGTTGTAATTAGCACTTTTGATTTCGAACGTTCGCGTCCATTATAACGTATAGGGTTCGAAAATTCGCGCGAACTTTCGGTCGGTTCGAAGGTTCTGGTGCGAACCGAACCCGGGGGTGTTCGGCTCATCCCTAGTAAGGAGAGGGACTATTCAGGATACTGTCGGAGACTCAGGCTGATCTCAAACCTCCCGCTGTTCACATCCGAACGCCGCGTCCGACTGTCACATCCGGTCGCGTCGGCGGAAGCGGAAGTCAGGCCCAGTCTAGAATCATTGTTACCCATTCTTAATGAAGTACAAGGGATAAATAGGGAAACTCTGCTTTAAGAAAAAGCATAATAACGTAAAATCCAACAAAATGCAATGATACCATTTGTGACATAATATTCTCTTCAACACAAAAATATTAAACAAATCATTTCTAAACATTGACACATTGTCAATAATGATAGGGTTTTGAATAAAATCCTTCCTGTGAGACCTCAAGTGGTTTTTAAAGGGGCACCGTCTCTTAGAAACAGAGTGGCTCCAAACATTCTTGACCCTCCAGTAAAAAATCTGACTTTTTTTGACCAGCTGACGGGTTTCTATCAATGTAGAAAATGCAGAGTGTGTTCACTTAACAGCTGCACACCAAGAA
>CM053028.1:168063211-168132213 GCA_028564925.1 Lithobates sylvaticus
AATGAAACTGATTCATTCAGTGTCTTTTGTTGTGATTAGCTATGATTGACCAAAGCTAATCACATAGTACAGATGGGCTGTGATTTGGCCATGTCTGTACCATGTGATCACTGTGACCAATCACAGCTAGCAACACAATTATACAGAATGGATGGCATGAATATGAGAATATAAATGGGATCCTCCATGTGGCCCATACCCTGGACAAGGTAACATTTAACAGGAACCACATTTTCATCTTTCTAGCTTTTTCAGCGGCTACACAGAAGCAGAGAGCTGCCTACACTGTGGTGAAAAGGAGGCTAAGTGATAGGAATCTCCCTTAAAGTGTGCTAAATTTGCCAAACTGAGTTGTCAGCGATGGAGAAGCTCGCTCATTGCATGTCTTTATGGACCTTGCTTTGTGCACTGGTGCGCAGTCATGTTGGAACAGGAAGGGGCCATCCCCAAAATGTTCCCACAAAGTTGGGACCATGAAATTGTCCAAAATGTTTGGTATGCTGATGCCTTAAGAGTTCCCTTTACAGGAAATAAGGGGCCAAGCCCAACTCCTGAAAAAAAAAAACACACCATAATCCCTCCTCCACCAAATGATTTGGACCAGTGCACAAAGCAAGGTCCATAACGAAATGGATGAGCAAGTTTGGGGTGGAAGAACTTAACTGGCCTGCACAGAGTCCTGATCTAAACCCGATAGAACACCTGTGGGATGAATTAGAGTGGAGAATGTGAGCCAGGCCTTCTCGTTCACATCAGTGCCTGACCTCACAAATGTGCTTCTGGGAGAGTGGTCAAACATTCCCATAGACACACTCCTAAACCTTGTGGACAGCCTTCCCAAAGAGTCAAAGCTGGTACAGCTGAAAAGGGTGGGCCAACTCAATAGTAAACCTTATGGACTAAGATTTGGATGCCAGGGGGGGCGTGGCGACCGAGCTCCAGCATGGATGCCTGATTGAGAGCTCCACTCGGCCGCCGGAGAGAATCCGCAAAAATCCGCAACCACCGGTAACATCCGAACGCTAAACAGCACTCACAGGATCCCTGGATCCCGCAGCATCAGCGGAGATGACCCGCCAGCGTAAAAATCCTCAGAATCCCCAAAAAATGCAGGATTTCTTCCGAGCGCGCGGGCCCCAACAAGATGGCGCCGGCGCCTCAGGAGGACGGACGGATCCGAAGGCCGCGATCGAGTCTAACGGCCGCTCCGGACACCAACAGCACCAACAAGGAACCCTCCTACACAGCGGCTCATCATCTGGGACCTCCAGCCCATCCACAAGAAGCCCTGCCAAGCAGAAGCAGAGGATCACCTCACCTGTGAGGCCGCCGATAGACACAGCCATGGAGGTAAGCAGGCCTACACATGAGGGGGACACAGGAACTCTAACACCACAAGATCCCATAGCAGCATTCCCCACATCCGACAGGCCAATATCTGACACTGTCCTTAAAGAAATGCTGCTATCCCTGAAAGCCTCCCTACATGCTGACATGACTGCAGGGATCAATCACTGCCAGAGGGAAGTACAGGCCTTAGGCAACAGGGTGGATCACATAGAACGCAGCATGAGTGACTTCACCTCCTCCTTTAACACAATGGTGGATGCCCACAGTTCTCACACTGAGGAGATTGCCTGGCTGAAAAATAAGGTATCTGATTTGGAAGATCGCTCCAGGAGGAACAATTTAAAAATCAGGGGGATCCCTGAAGCCATACCTGCCACACAGCTGCTGTCATATGCCCAAGCAATGTTCTCCACACTAGTACCAACCTTATCGCCACAAGACCTCATTGTGGATCGTATCCACCGTATCCCCAAACCCTCCTTCCTTCCAGAAAATACTCCCAGGGATGTGTTACTCAGAGTACACTTCTACCACGTTAAGGAGCAAATCCTACTGAACTCCCGCAAAATGGAGGACAGGCACCCACAATATGCTGAACTGCAACTACTTCCTGATTTGTCCAAGCATACACTACAACAGCGTCGCAATCTGGCGACAATAACTAAGGCTCTGAGGAACCACCACATTGCCCATAAATGGAAGTACCCCGCCAAGCTTTCAGTGTCCCACAATGGAGTCTCAATTCTGATCTCCACGTTGGATGAGGGTATAGCAGCTCTGCGCCAATGGGGTATCTTACCTGACTGTGCTCCTCCGCCTGCTCATGTCCCGACACCACCCCAGCTTCAGAACGAATGGCAGGTAGTCTCTCGCAAACGCTCTTCCAAGAAAAACACAGGTGGAAGCGGTTAAGCACCTACAAGTTACGTAACAAGTTCTCTCCGGACACAGGGGTTCTCATTTGCAATCCCTGTTTTTCCCCTCACTACTTTTAGCAGCGGTTACTCCTGCACATGGATCGGTTAATAGATCCTTTTCTTAATATGCCTTTTGTTTTTGCATTATTGACTTTATGTTTATTTTACTACCTTTTTTTTGCATATCCCATGTTTGAAGCACGCCGACCAACATTGAACTCTTCCGACACCATGGACACAGCCAAACCAGTGATCCCTCTTCAGATGCCAACTGTGCCCACAGTGAGTACACATATTTCACGTCACTGCAGACAAATCCATATTTTTTCCCATGACTATTAATTGCCTCTCTATAAATGCACGGGGTCTAAATCACCCTGTAAAGAGACGCTCTATGTGGGATGATGCCCTGAAACACAAAGCTGATATATTATGCGTCCAAGAGACCCACTTTCAGGAGTCCAAAGCCCCAAAATGTTCACACAAAGCCTTCCCTCAAGTATTCCTAGCTTGCACTCCTGGTCATAAAAAAGGAGGAGTTCTGATTGCACTGAGAGATACCCTATCTTTCCAACACAAGGAAACTATCCTGGACTCCAATGGGAGATACATTATTTTGAAAGGGGACATTAACTCCAATCCATACACCCTAGTTTCTCTCTATGCACCAAATTCACACCAAATACGCTTTCTTAGCAGATTACTACGAAAAATCAAATCTCAACAATATGGTAATCTCATCATATGCGGTGACTTTAATCTTGTTGTGGACCCAAAAATGGATACTTCCGCACGGAAATCTAGTAGTTCCTCATACCTGAGTAAAACAATACACCATGCAGAACTGTTTGATATATGGAGATGCCTGAACGCGAATACAAGGGACTATACTTTCTTTTCCCACAGGCATTGTTCCTACTCACGTATTGATTTATTCTTAACAGATAAATGGTTGCTACAGAAAATTTCCTCAGCACAGATACATGACATCACATGGTCTGATCACGCAGCCGTTACCATTGCCATTGATGACCAGATTGTCTCCTCTTCCTCACCCATCTGGCGCACCAACGTCAAATTATTACAGGAACCTCACACTGCCAAACTAATTTCTCAGCACATTAACACCTTCTTTCAACTTAATACAGGATCCGTAGATAATCCATTTACCCTTTGGAATGCCCATAAGGCTTACATGAGAGGCATACTGATACAAATCGGTGCTAGGGAAAAAAGAAAATACACTGCCAATCTCAATGCCATACTGACTGAAATACACACATTAGAAACCAAAAACAAGCAAACACCCAACAGCACCCTTTCCCAACAGCTTTCTCAATTGAGAGAAAAACTTAGACACCTACTGTCCCAGAAATATGATTTTCACCTTAGACGCCTGAAGCTAAGCTCATATGCCAATGCCAATAGAGCTGGCAAATATCTAGCCAACAGAATTAAAGCAGCACACACGAAGACTAAAATTGCTCATTTGATTCACCCCACTCTCAAAAATAAAATAACAAACCCACAAGACATTGCAAATCAATTCGCTACCTACTATAGTACTCTGTACAATATCAAAGATGATCCATCCACACACCAACCCACAATTGAAAACATCCGAGATTTTTTACAAAAATTGGATCTACCCTCCCTCTCAGACTCTCAAATTACATCCTTAAATTCCCCAGTCACTTTAACCGAAATAGAAGCTACCATATCCACTTTACCAAATGGCAAATCACCCGGGCCTGACGGGTTCTCCAATGAATACTTCAAGACCTTTAGTTCCCAACTTGCACCACATATGCAACAGGTCTTCATGAAGGCTGCGGACACAGCAACATTTCCTCCTGAAATGCTACAAGCATACATTGTCACCCTTCCCAAACCAGGCAAGGAACCTAACACTCCACCCAACTTTCGCCCTATCTCTTTACTAAACACTGATATCAAAATCTATGCGAAACTGATAGCGAAACGACTGACGGACATTATCCCATTCCTTATCCAACGCGACCAGATGGGCTTTGTGAAGGGGAGACAAACCTCTGACGCAACGAGGAGAATTGTAAATATTCTACACCATGTGGAAAAAACCAAAACGCCTTCTCTGCTGCTATCCATAGACGCAGAGAAGGCGTTTGATAGAGTACACTGGAAATACATGTCAATGACGTTGTCCAAGTTTGGTTTTAGTGGGCAGATTCTGAATGCTGTATTAGCCTTATACTCCTGCCCCTCGGCACGAGTTTACACCTCCAGCATGCTATCCACCCCCTTTCAGATAACTAATGGCACCCGCCAGGGGTGTCCCTTATCACCCACAATCTTCAATCTTATGATTGAACCCCTGGCTGAGGCCATTCGATCCCATGCTAACATCACTGGTTTTCACTTCGGATCTGCCCCCCATGTAATCAATTTGTTTGCGGACGATGTGATACTATTACTAACGAACCCACTCATTTCACTCCCTATGGCACATGATACCCTGAAGTCCTTTGGTGACATATCTTATTATAAGGTAAACTTTAACAAGTCCCTCATCCTAAACTTAGGACTGCAAGATGCAGACCGTATCACACTACAACAATCCCTACCATACTCTTGGACCAATAAGGGTGTACCTTACCTGGGCATTACCATAACGAATAATATTCGCTCTCTTGCAACCACTAATATGAACACCCTTTTAGCCAAAATAGTACCCCAAACCAAGAGTATAGCCAAACATGAAATATCGTGGATGGGAAGATTAGCGGCATTTAAAATGCTTATCCTACCGCAAATCCTTTATATATTCAGGGCTCTTCCAATACCCATACCCGCACATTTCCGTACTTCCCTAGATAACCTCCAATGGAAATTACTATGGGACTCAAAAAAAGCCAGATGCTCACGTACTAATTTGATCCCTCACAAAAGCGTGGGAGGGGCGGGATTAATAGATATCCACGACTATTATTGGGCTACAAGACTCGACCAACTGAAATATTGGTTTTCCCCTACTGACACACCATTATGGGTAGAAATAGAAAGAACCCTCACTCCTATACCAGACCTACAGGCAGTCCTAATAGGAGACTGTTGGATACCCTGGAACCTAAAAGGTCTACCCCCCACTGTCAACGTGTCTCTACTAGCGTGGAGATTCCTGCTATCTAGCCAACAAAAGGACGATCAGGTGTTGACCCTCAATCTCCCTCTCAGTTTAATTGAAGCCAATATTCCTATGCTATATCTAAAAACATTCCCATCCCAAGGGATATCTTCTGTACACAACTTACTACACAACAACTGCCCAAAAACAGCAGAACATCTAATGACAGAATTTAGCATGCCAACCCGAATGCTTTTTACCTGTATGAGAGTATCCCACTTCATGCATACCCACCCGATTCCCACTGTTCACCTTCAGACCCGCATATGGCAACACCTAACTAATAGTACGTTCCGCAATAAGGGAATATCGTTTTACTACAACCAGAGGCGGCTCTTTAATTAGGCATATTAGGCGGTCGCCTTAGGCCTCGCCCCCAGAAGGGCCTCGCGCTCGCGGCCGCCTAATTTGCCTCAGGAGTGGAAGGAATTCAAGGAAGGAAATATGGGTCAGAGTGCCCAAGCAAGCCGGCAGGGTGAGCGGGCGGTGGGCGCTGCACACAGACTGACGGCGCTGCCGCCTGTCTGAGCTGAGCCACCGGGACCGCGGATGAGGGAGGAGAACATACTATATTGCCGCTGTCACCGCTGTGTCCAATAGCAGGAGCCGCGGCGCCGTTCTCCTGGCCTTTCCCCCAACGTCGGCGGCCCCAGTGCATGGCGGGAGTTGTAGTTCTCCACTGCACAGACACATAGACTTCTACTTGGTGCCTGTGCTCTGCAGAAACTACAACTCCCAGATTGCACTGCAGGGCACTCAGAGAGAACATCACGTGCTTGCTGCCTTCAGTATGGGACCGCGAGGAGCAGGTAGGTAAATCTCTTACTACATCTTACTACATGCTACCCTGTCTGTCTATGGTCTCATCATGGGGCACAGTGGCAGCATTATATGGGCACAGTGGTGACATTTGATGTGGCACAGTGGCAGAATTTGATGTGGCAGAATTTGATGGGCACAGTGGTGGCATTTGATGGGGCACAGTGGCAGAATTTGATGGGGCACAGTGGCGGCATTTGATGGGCACAGTTTGATGGGCACAGTGGCGGCATTTGGAGTAGTGGCTTCGTTTGATGGGGCACAGTGGCTGCGTTTGGCACAATGGCGGCATTTAGGCACAGTGGCGCTATTTGATGGAGCACAGTGGCTGCGTTTGGGGCACAGTGGCAGAATTTGATGGGGCCCAGTGGTGGCATTTGATGGGGCCCAGTGGCAGAATTTGATGGGGCACAGTGGCAGTGTTTGGGCACGGTGGCTGTGTTTGGAGCAGTGGCTGCGTTTGATGGGGCACAGTGGCTGCGTTTGGCACAATGGCGGCATTTGGGCACAGTGGCTGCGTTTGGAGCACAGTGGCAGAATTTGATAGGCACAGTGGTGGCATTTGATGGGGCACAGTGGCAGAATTTGATGGGGCACAGTGGCAGAATCTGATGGGGCACAGTGGCAGAATCTGATGGGGCACCGTGGCTGTGTTTGATGGGCCACAGTGTCAGTGTTTGATGGGCACAGTGGTGGCATTTGATGGGGCACAGTGGCAGAATTTTATGGGCACAGTGGCAGAATTTTATGGGCACAGTGGTGGCATTTGATGGGGCACAGTGGCATCATTTTATGGGCACAGTGGCATCATTTTATGGGCACAGTGGCTGCGTTTAGGCATAGTGGCTGCGTTTGATGGGCACAGTGGTTGCATTTGATGGGGCACAGTGAGGCTGCGTTTGATGGGCACACAGTGGCTGCATTTGATGGGCACAGTGGCAGAATTTGGTGGGGCACAGTGGCAGAATTTGATGGGGCACAGTGGCAGAATTTGATGGGGCACAGTGGCAGTGTTAGATGGGCACAGCGGCAGCATTTGATGGGTACAGTGGCTGTGTTTGGAGCAGTGGCTGCGTTTGATGGGGCACAGTGGCTGCGTTTGGCACAATGGCGGCATTTGGGCACAGTGGCTGCGTTTTGAGCACAGTGGCAGAATTTGATAGGCACAGTGGTGGCATTTGATGGGGCACAGTGGCAGAATTTGATAGGCACAGTGGTGGCATTTGATGGGGCACAGTGGCAGAATTTGATAGGAACAGTGGTGGCATTTGATGGGGCACAGTGGCATAATTTGATAGGGCACAGTGGCAGAATTTGATGGGGCACAGTGGCTGCGTTTGATGGGGCACAGTGACAGAATCTGATGGGGCACAGTGGCTGTGTTTGATGGGCCACAGTATCAGTGTTTGATGGGCCACAGTGTCAGTGTTTGATGGGCCACAGTGTCAGTGTTTGATGGGCACAGTGGCTGCATTTGATGGGCACAGTGGTGGCATTTGATGGGGCACAATGGCAGATTGTGGCACAGTGGCAGAATTTTATGGGCACAGTGGTGGCATTTGATGGGGCACAGTGGCATCATTTTATTGGCACAGTGGCATAATTTTATGGGCACAGTGGCTGCGTTTGATGGGCACAGTGGTAGCGTTTGATGGGCACAGTGGTAGCGTTTGATGGGGCACAGTGAGGCTGCGTTTGATGGGCACAGTGGCTGCATTTGATGGGCACAGTGGCTGCATTTGATGGGCACAGTGGCTGCATTTGATGGGCACAGTGGCTGCATTTGATGGGCACAGTGGCAGAATTTGGTGGGGCACAGTGGCAGAATTTGATGGGGCACAGTGGCTGTGTTTCATGGGGCACAGTGGCTGTGTTTCATGGGGCACAGTGGCTGCGTTTCATGGGGCACAGTGGCTGCGTTTCATGGGCACAGTGGCTGCATTTGATGGGCACAGTGGCTGCGTTTCATGGGCACAGTGGCTGCAATTGATGGGGCACAGTGGCAGAATTTGATGGGCATAGTGGCTGAGTTTGATGGGGCACAGTGGTAGCATTTGATGGGGCACAGTGGTAGCATTTGATGGGGCACAGTGAGGCTGCATTTGGTGGGCACAGTGGCTGCATTTGATGAGCACAGTGGCTGCATTTGATGGCACAGTGGCTGCGTTTGATGGGCACAGTGGCTGCGTTTGATGGGGCACAGTGGCAGAATTTGATGGGGCGCAGTGGCAGAATTTGATGGGGCGCAGTGGCAGAATTTGATGGGGCACAATGGCTGCGTTTGATGGGGCACAGTGGCTGCGTTTGATGGGGCACAGTGGCTGCGTTTGATGGAGCACAGTGGCTGCGTTTGATGGGCACAGTGGCTGCGTTTGATGGGCACAGTGGCTGGGTTTGATGGGCACAGTGGCTGCGTTTGATGGGGCACAGTGGCAGAATTTGATGGGGCGCAGTGGCAGAATTTGATGGGGCGCAGTGGCAGAATTTGATGGGGCACAATGGCTGCGTTTGATGAGCACAGTGGCTGCGTTTGATAGGCACAGTGGCAGAACTTGATGGGCACAGTGGCAGAACTTGATGGGCACAGTGGTGGCATTTGATGGGGCACAGTGGCAGAATTTGATGGGCACAGTGACATCATTTGATGGGCACAGTGGCATCATTTGATGGGCACAATGGCTGCGTTTGATGAGCACAGTGGCTGCGTTTGATAGGCACAGTGGCAGAACTTGATGGGCACAGTGGCAGAACTTGATGGGCACAGTGGTGGCATTTGATGGGGCACAGTGGCAGAATTTGATGGGCACAGTGACATCATTTGATGGGCACAGGGGCATCATTTGATGGGCACAATGGCTGCGTTTGGGCACAGTGGCTGCGTTTGATGGGCACAGTGGTAGCATTTGATGGGGCACAGTGGCTGCAATTGACGGGCACAGTGACTGCACTTGATGGGCACAGTGGCTGCAATTGATGGACACAGTGGCTGCAATTGATGGGCACAGTGGCTGCAATTGATGGGCACAGTGGCTGCAATTGATGGACACAGTGGCTGCAATTGATGGACACAGTGGCTGCAATTGATGGACACAGTGGCTGCAATTGATGGGCACAGTGGCTGCAATTTATGTTTTTTTTTTCCTGAATTTTTTAGTTTGTTTGCGCCTCCCCCAAAATTTTGAGCACCAGCTGCCACTGGATGGGATCATCATTGTGCTGCATCTACTTACTTGTTGAATGACAGGCTGAAAGCTTGTACATTCCAGTGTGGGCTTCGAGGAGGGCCATTGAATGAGGCTGGCTGTCGTTCAAACTGGACTTATTTATCATGCTGCAGTTCTGCTTTCAAAATGAACTTTAGGCAAACAGCTATTCACACACATATGTGAAATGTTTCATCTACCAAAAGATTTATAATTCTGTGCTGCGATTTCTGTGATTCATATTCCTCTGCCAGACAGTACAGCCAGAATGGTGCACCACCTTCTCTATTACAGTTAAGTAATACAGCAGTGTTATTTATCTTCTCCCTAAACCTGCTGATAATGAAGAAGCATTACACTGATAAGTTATCAATTATGCTCATTCTGTTGTTATCATGGCTGCGCAGTCTCTGACCTTGTCCTGTATCATTGTCCGCACACAGTCTCTGACCATCTCCTGCATTTTTGTGGCGTAGTGTGGGGCCTCATGTCTAAGTTTTGCCTAAGGCCTCACAAAGTCTAGAGCCGCCTCTGAACAAGAGTAGTACAACAAAACTACTCATATGAAAGATTATTAGCAATTAACTCGCTTAAATGTCATAGATTTGACAAATTATGGGAAATATGGTCCAATACCTACAACAAGGTATAATTATATCTAGCTATGTATAACTGAAAGAGAATCGTTAACGTGGTCATGTGCTTCTCCTTCTAGTTCCTAACTATTATTTTGATTTTTGATTTTCTATATGATTTTCTGTATTGTTATACCCTGTATACTGTTGAAAATACCAATAAAAACTTTCATTGAAAAAAAATAAAATAATATTTAGTGGAACTATGGCTGTTGTGTTTAGCACAGGAAATGTCTATAACATCACAATGCCTCACCACTGCCATCCTGAGCGCTCAAGATCAATGTGCTCATGCACAGTGCAGGAATGCATTCTTGCAAGGTTCACTTTAAGATGTGGAAAATGTGTAGAACAAATTAACATTTTTTTTTCTTTTTTTTATTTAAAATGTAAAGGGTCAGTCTACTCTGATAAACTGATATTTTAGTTAAAATAGTAATTCCCTGGCCTCTTGCATGTTTTAGATACTCCAACAAGTTCTCCCTGTCATAACATCTAACCGCGCTCTTCTTCACTGAAAAGTTTTTGTCATTCCCACCTTTCTTTGCATGTTTCAGCTTCTCCTCCTGCATAAAGATCAAGGAACTAAAATATAAATGTCTCACCATAGGAGTCAATAAATAAATTGTCTAGTAAACTCTCTAGCATCTACCAAAAATGTTGTATTTAAGTTTTAAATGGACTGACCCTTTTATTTGTAAAAAAAAAACATATATAGTAGGTGAGGTCGAAAAAAGACACAAGTCCATCAAGTCCAACATGCTGAAAGTTTTAACATTTGCCTAATTTAAATAAAAAAGTACATGCTTTTCACCAATGATTACACATGTGCATGTGTGTGTACACTTTATAAGAGTTAATTTATTGTGCACTTTATTCTAATTGGATCATAATGAAATAAAGTTACAGTTTCAGATTTGCAAGTGCAATCTTCACTGAGACTATACCAGTTCAAAACCCATGAACTTAGAAACAGATGGTGTTTGTGTTCACTGCAGTGAAGCTAATGGAGCATAAAAACAAAAAATGTAATGTTGTTATTATCTGCAAAGTCATTTTATTTGTATAGAAACACCATTTTAAATGTTCAATGCACTGATCCAAAATATTAAAACAAAATGAAAAATAAATAAGTAAATAAGGCAATTATTATGTTTAGTACATTAAACACATTCTGAATCTCATCAGAAGTAAATGTTGGAATAGATTTTTGTATGGCCTAAGTTGCCACAACTCTAATGCCGCGTACACACGCCCGGACTTCTCCGGCGGACAATCCGCTGGCCAAAGTCCGCGGGACTTTTGAAAATGAACGGACTTGCCCACACACGGAGCAGTCCGTTCATTTCGAACGTAACTTCAGGTACGTAGCTAGCGTAGGCAGTAAATGCCGGCGTGCTAGCTCCGTCACCTGGCATGGATTTAAAGGGAATCCCCACGCCGAAAAACGGCGTGGGGGTTCCCCCCAAATCCATCTCAGACTTCTTTTGGCAACTAGAACTATGCTTGTTAGGCATATATATATATATATATATATATATATATATATATATATATATATATACACACACACATACAGACACACACACACACAACTATTTTCTAATGCGCCGTACACACGATCGGACTATCCGTCAGGTTTGACTAGAGTCCACTGAACAATCTGACCGTGTGTGGGCCCCGGCGGACTTTTTTTTCCCAAAAGTCCAGCGGACTTAGAAAGAAGTTTTGACTCAAAATTATCCACCGGACTCAGCAGTCCGGTGGACAATCCGGCCGTCTGTGTGCTAGTCCGCGGGACTTTTGAAATGAACAGACTTGCCGACACACGGAGTAAAGTCATTATTAAGTTCATTTATAACGTGACTCTTGGTAGATGGGACTAGCGAAGGAAGTCAATGTCGCTGCCTCGATCGGCGAGATTGACACCTCGCTAGCCCTGTCACCTGGTATGGATTTAAAGCGGAATCCCTACGCCGAAAAAAACGGCGTGGGTGTCCCCCCCAAATCCATATCAGAACCTTATCCGAGCGTGCAACCTGGCCGGTCAGGAAAGGGGGTAGGGACGACGAGCGAGCGCCCCCCCCCTCCTGAGCCGTACCAGGCCGCGTGCCCTCAACATGGGGGTGTGCTTTGGGGAAAGGGGGGCCCTGCGGCCTCCCCACCCCAAAGCACCTTGTCCCCATGTTGATGAGGACAAGTGCCTCCTCCAGACAACCCTGGCTGTTGGTTGTCGGGGTCTGCGGACGGGGAGCTTATCGGAATCCGGGAGCCCCCTTTAATAAGGGGGCCCCCAGATTCCGGCCCCCCACCCTATGTGAATGAGTATGGGGTACGATGTATCCCTACCCATTCACCTGGTAAAAAATTGTAAATAAAAAACACAACACAAGTTTTTAAAATATTCAGAGCTCACCAGACTGGAGTGTTCTTCTAAGGTTTTGCATAGATAATGTACAATCATCCCAGATTAATATACAGTAAAAAATTATTGGAGATTTGGGACTGTCTATGGTACATACAAAAAAGAAAATAATTTCATAGAGGTATGATAAAATATCTTGTTTTATTAACATAAAAATAAAGAAAAAAGAAAAAAGTATACACTATTAGACTCTATGTACATCAGAATGTGAATTATAGGGTTCAAAGGTGCTACATACAATTCCTAGTGGAACACCTATATTGTCATACATTCAAAATACACAGGTCATAATACTTGTCCAAACGCTCGACATGTTTCGCCTATAGAGGCTTCATCAGGAGACAAGGATAAGATATATTTGTAGATGGACGAGGATTTTTGAAAGTTATTCCGTATTCTATGGTATGTATACAAAACAACATATTAGTTAATGTACATAAAAAGAAAAAGCAGTTTAACAATCATTAAGGCGTTATATATGCTGCATAGGATATGCGATGACCAGGATGTCTAGTGAAGTCTGATTACATATGCATGACTCCCTACCTCCAATGTCATAGGGGTTCTGAACATGGTCAGGCTTCTGAATAGAGGTGCCGATGGTTGCACTGGAGCACCCCCCAGGGGACCCACACAGGGACGTACCCAGCGAACACCACCAGAAAACGTGGCTGGGAAATTGTCGGGGGAGATTGAGATCCTGTTCTTTTTCCAAAAAATGTTTATAGGGCCTGTGGGGTACAAATGTACTTATTGACCACAATTGTATTCACATAAACCATAATCATGCATGCGGTAGGCAAATAGTGCGACCATGCCCAATGTTAATAGTCGGACCATACCTACCTCTACGGAAGCTTGTAAAAATATGTATTTATGAGAGGCTCGGGTCGGTCAGCCCCCTAGACAGCAAGAACCGAATGGGGGAAGACGGGCGGGAACTTCTGGATCAACTTCTGAAAGATAGCAAAGCAAACAAAAAAGAGACCCCAATAAAGATGCATGGGAACCATAACCAATACATTTTACGGATCCCCACAAAATGGAGGGGGGGTGTAGTCCCCTACCTTATCATGAGGTATATATGGCATCAGAGCATATCAAATTTGATGGCTGGTCAACCCATATACTGCCCCTCAACAGGGGCTAGGTAAGATATCCAATGCCTATAGAAAGGACATTAAGAACAATTGTAATGATTTCCTATAATCGAGATTAAGGTGGTTTTTAAAATACTTTATTACACAGCTCCGGGGGTCTTCTTCCGTCTTGGGGGGTCTTCTCGCCGGACTCCTCCGCTATCTTCTGCTAGCTCTTTTCATAGCGGAGGAGCCCGGCTTTCTCCTTCATCGCTGCCGCCGTCTGGGGGTCTTGTTCCGACTTCGGGGATCTTGTCCCACTCTTCTGTTCTTCTTGCTGGGCCTCCGCTTTCTTCTTGCAGCTCTTTTACTAGCATTGGCACGGTCTTCTGTCGCCTACGCTGTCGCTGTCATCGCCGCCGCCTTCTGCTTCTTCTTCTTTCTTCATCCAATGTTGACACAACGCTGTCTCCGCTTCTAATGGCCGAGATGTGTTGCGCGGCCAGTTATATAGGGACAAGGGGCGGGGTCACCGACTCATGTCACATGGTGGCATCCTCCGGGATTGTGACATCATAAGGAGGCGGGGTCACCATGTGACATGAGCCAGTAGTAAACATGGCTCTAGAATTAAAAAGGCCAGAGAAGCGGAACTGACTAAAACATTGACGGACATACAGACCTTAGAGACTAAACATAAACGCAAACCGGAGATAGCTGTGGAGGTTGAACTTAGCAATCTACATAGACAAGTGACTTCCTTACTTCATTATAAAGCCAAGGCAGCAATGCAGCATTGCCGGAAATATTACTATGATTCAGGAGATAAATGTGGCCGTTTATTAGCTAGAGCCCTGCAAGAACAGCGTGCACAAGCCTATATACCTTTTATTGTAGATGCAGAGAACAGAAAGGTACATACCCCTACACAGATAGCATCTCCTTTACGGAAGTTCTACCAATCCCTATATAATCTATCTACGAGACAGCAACTACAACAGAACATTGAGGAATATATCTCATTGTCAGGGATTTCACAGCTAACAGAACAGATTAGAGAGGAATTAGAGGCTCCTATTACGTTAGATGAATTGCAAAAGGCAATCAACACATCCAAACCTGGTAAATCACTAGGCCCGGATGGGTTTACCTATAAATATTATAAGTTATTACTACCCCAACTTGGCAAGCAGATGATACAAACATTCAATACCTTTGGACAGGAGATGGTATGTCCTAATGAAGCCTTGAAAGCATATATTACGGTCACACTCAAGGAGGATAAGGATCCGTCAGTATGTGGAAGTTATCATCCTATCTCTTTACTAAATGTGGACCTAAAGTTATTTACAAAAATTATATCTACACGTATTCAACCACATCTGACGGACCTAATCCATCCTGATCAGGTGGGTTTTATACCAACTTGTGAAGCCCGAGATAACACCATTAAGGCTCTGAACCTTATCCACCTAGCTCAGGGATCCTCAAACTACGGCCCTCCAGCTGTTGCGGAACTACACATCCCATGAGGCATTGTAAAACACTGACATTCACAGACATGACTAGGCATAATGGGAATTGTAGTTCCTGAACAACTGGAGGGCCGTAGTTTGAAGACCCATGACCTAGCTGATACTTCTAATATTTCATCTGAATTCTTGGGAACGGATGCCGAGAAGGCGTTTGACCGGGTTAACTGGTCATTGTTCTCGGTATTACGATATGTGGGGCTAGGGGAGAGGATGATTGGATGTATTTTGAGTGTATACTCAAAACCAACAACTCAAATTAAAATAATACTTATCGGACCCGGTTTAAATTTCAAATGGAACCCGACAAGGGTGTCCCCTATCACCCCTTCTATTCGCGCTATCCCTAGAGCCTTTCCTTTGTAAAGTGCGGCAAAACCCTGATATTACGGGAAAACAAATTGGGGATTTACACATTTTACGCTTATGCGGATGATGACCTCTTATTTTCACTTACTAAACCAAGTATATCCCTACCAAACCTTTTGAGAGAACTAGATCAATATGGAAATCTCTCTAACTTAAAAATCAATGTGCCAAAATCTGAGGTAATGGGGGTAGCTATACCCCCATCCCAGATTGAAACTCTGAAGGCTAATTTTAAGTTCAGATGGACTACAAAGGCCCTTAAATATTTGGGTACGTTTATTCCACCTAAGCTATCTCAAGTATATGCACTAAATTTCTTACCTTTACTTAGTAGGATATGGAATCTACGTGCTAAATGGCATCAGGGTTTCTTTTCCTGGTTTGGTAGGTGCAATATAATCAAAATGTCAATCCTACCTAAACTTGTGTATCTGTTTCAAACATTGACAATTTACATCCCTCAAGAATTTTTTAAACAGATCAATGCGACAATAACCCAGTTTATTTGGGCCAACAAAAGACCCAGGTTACAATGCCGACTTATGACCATGCCAAAGCAGTACGGAGGCATGGCGGTACCAGATATTCAGAAATATTACCAGGCAGCACATATGGGGAGATTAATAGACTGGTGTAGACATGCAGACCTCAAATTGTGGCCAAGGATAGAACAATCCCAAAGCATGGTCCCATTGAGACGGGCAGTTTGGTGCTATGTAGATCTTAGTCGGACCTTAAGAAAACACCCAACCATAGGCCCTACCTTGCGTATTTGTTCTTGAATATGCTCCACTACTAGGCTATCACCTGCCTATTCCCCCTGAACCCTATTGTGGGGAATCCCCGCTTCCTCACAGGATTACAGGAGGGTCCATTTGAACATTACTGGAGTTGCAATGCTATCAGGCCTTGTATTTTGCGCAAACTAGGACTTGGCCTTCATTAACAGTGCTGACCTCATCAAGGGATCGATTCAGTCTTGACTTTTGGAGGGGGGCACAACTCCGACATTTTTTAAATACTCTCCCGCCCCCAGATAGATTCCAACGATCGTTGACTCAGTCAGAAAAATGATGTGACGAGAAAAGCCCATTACCTCATACACTTTCACAAATGTACGGGTTACTGATTACTCCCGCTGAGGGGTATACTCCCCCCTTTATAAAGAGGTGGGAAACGATATTGAATAGGACCTTCTCCCCGGCACAACAGAAACAAATAATAAGTCTGGCCTTAAAATCATCCATATGTACACGAGTCCAGGAAACCAATTTTAAAATCTTGACGAAATGGTATCGTACACCTTCACTACTCTGACAAATGTTGGAGATGTCTGTAAAATAAGGGGACATTATTTCATATTTTCTGGTCATGCTTGAAACTGGAATACTTCTGGAAGGAGGTACATCGTATATCTGAGAAATTTACTGACTACATCCTTCCTGAGGACTCTGCCTTATTTCTATTACATGTTTTGCATATACCAGAAAAGACATATAATAAATTAATCTTGCACCATCTTTTTAATGCTGCTAGATCATGCATTGCACGGCAGTGAAGAGACCCAAGGCCTCCCTCTATCTCTTCCTGGTTAACAAGAGTGGAGGGGATAAATAAGATGGAGGACTTGGTACTCTCTGCTCAAAATAAGCATGAGATATATTTGGAAACCTGTGCTCAGTGGAATAAATTTAAACTTTCAAAGGAGGGGAAGACCCTTTTTGTAAGCTAAGAAGATCGAATATAAGGTGGGAAAATTAGTAAGTGCCTTTATCTTCCCAGAGGGCGGTTTTTTTTCTCCTTTTTTTTTGTTTTCTTTTGATATGATTCTGTATGTTCACCTAATAGCTTAAGATCTGATATATCCCATGACAAATAATGATTACAAATGACTAACCATATATTTTACCTTTATATATTTACACCAACTGGAATGGAAGAGAAATATGTGGTATATATATATGTTTGATTTTGAGGTGTCAGAGTTAATGTTATGTGTGGAATAATCAACTGTTGTGTGTATTGTGGAGGATATAAATAAATAAATAATTTGAAAAAAAAAAAAAAAACTCAGACTCAGTCTGCTCTGAATACAGACTATCTGCATTTGGGACATACAGTGTGTCTATGTCTGTGCACATACCACGTCCAGCCATATCTTCTCATTGCTGACTATTGGCAGCCATATGCAGCAGCTGTTGCATAGGTTCTGGATGCTGTAAGTTCCTCTTACAGCCATGTGCATGCACCTAAATGAGTCAGCAGAACAGACAGCACAAAACAAGGTATCCTTAAGACCCCTTTCACACTGGAGCATTTTGCAGGCGCTATAGCATTAAAAATGGCACCTGAAAACCGCCCTAAAACAGCTGCTCTATTCACTCCAGTGTGAAAGCCTCAGGGCTTACACACTGGATCTGTGCACTGACAGGGCGTCAGAAAAAGTCCTGCCAGCAGCTTCTTTGGAGCGTGAAGGAGCGGTGAACTCACCACTTCAGCGCTCCTCCCCATTGAAATCAATGGGGCAGCACTCCGGTGGCATTTTATGGGCGGATTTAACCCCTTTTCGGCCGCTAGCTGGGGGTTAAAACTACTGTGCTAAAACTACAGTAAAGCAGTCCTAAAAATATTGCCGATTTACCGATGACGCCCGGGCACCCGTAGTGTGAAAGGGGTCTAATAAAATTTTTAGTTCCAGTCTTTGGGTCATGGAAATTATTCTCGACATAATTAGCCAAGTTCTAATTCTAAGATCAATATATATCTTTTTCTGAGTAGTAAAGACATGTATGTGAAATGTATGCATTGCCACTGTTCACACCACATCATCATGCTAAAGTGGGTATGGAGAAAATGTTACCTGTAGCAGTTTGCATATATATATATAGTTCCCTTTAGGCTCCTTTCACACCAGCGAGCCACCCATTGTTCTCTATGGGGCGGCGGACGTCAGCGGACATGTGACCGCTGTCACCCACCCGCATCTGAGCTAAAAATAGACAGATAGGTATACATTTGCCATCCATCCGGCAGATCGGATGACGTGCTGTCAGTTTCAATCTAACCGCACCATAGAGAATAGCGGGCTGTGTCAGTGTCTGCTCCACTATGCTGTCATCCACCTGCTCAGCAGGGATCAGCTAAAAGAGATCCCCGGCTGAGCAGGTGGATCCACTTAGATGCATTCTGCACCGTGTGAAAGGGTCCTTAATGTTCTGGAAACAGTGGGTCACTTGTACCTGCGTATTTTAGCATGTGGATATTAACCTGCTTTAAAATCTAATTCAGGACAAATGCATGTTTTGTATTATTTGTTCCCCAAACCATTTAAAAATAATCCAAAGCATTTAAAGTTATGCATACAGTCCGTATAATCTACCTACTAAGTGCTTTTTTCCTCCAAGAATGGCCCAACCTAATTCCATGTGTTGATAATCTGGTGATCAAGGACTGTGTTCCTCTTTTTACCCTTTAAAATTCTGCACTCTCAAGCAGCCCAATTGTAAAATTTAAAAAATGTAACTAATAATTTGACATAATCCACACATTTACGTTGGGCATCCTCTGGCCCCGTTCACACTGAGGAGCTTCTAAACTGCCAGTAAAACACTGAGTGCTTTTTAAGAGCCCTTTCAGGCGCTTTTGAAGAGCTTTCCATTAATTTCAATGAAGGGGGGATTTTTTTCACCGCCCTGCCAGCTCTCTGCCCCAGTGTGAAAGTATTCATTTATTTTAATGGAAATAGGTTTTCGTGATAGGTTCTCCAAATACGGAAATGTTTCTTTACAGTAAGAGCTGTGAAAATGTGGAATATACTCCCTGCAGAGGTGGTTCTGGCCAGCTCAGTAGATTGCTTTAAGAAAGGCCTGGACTATTTCCTAAATGTACATAATGTAACAGAGTACTAATATTTATAGGTAAAGTTGATCCGATTGCCTCTCAGGGGATCAGGAAGGAATTTTTTCCCCTGCTGTAGCAAATTGGATCATGCTCTGCTGGGGTTTTTTGCCTTCCTCTGGATCAACTGTGGGTGTAGGATTGGGTATATGGGATTGTATGTTATTATTTTTATTTTATTTTTTGTGGTTGAACTGGATGGACTTGTGTCTTTTTCAACCTGATTAACTATGTAACTATGTAACTATGTGAGCTTTTCAGGCGCTTTTTTTTAATCATGAAAGTGCCTGAAAAGCGCCTCAGTGTAAAAGGGGTCTTAGAGGGGATTTAAAGCTAATTCATCTTTTGAATTAGCCTTTTGAATACACCGCTCCAAAAATGCCTTGCCCACTGAACTGAATGGGCAGAGCTGTCGAAGCGCCACAACACGGGCGCTATTAAACCTTTCTTCTCGTTAAAAACACCCCACTAGTGGCCGAAAAGCACCGATATAACAGCGGTAAAGCAACGCTAATGTTTTTAGCTGTGCTTTACTGGTAATGCCTGCACTGCCCCATTGTGAAAGGAGTCTTAGTGCTGACAAAGAGGGAAAGGAGAGGGGCAAACAAGGATGTTGTGCAAGCCCCTGACATCCTTCTTATCAACCGATGACGTCAAAGGTTGTTATGGCCCACAATGAAAATCTGTGACTTTGTGTAACTAAAAGGCAGGCTTCATCTACCCACTTGTTGTATACATATTTTGGTCATATTTAGGCATTTTTCCAAGGCACCCCTGAAGAAACCTGATGACACCCTGGTTTAAAAAGGCTGATCTAGGAACATACCTGCTTATGATGCATACATACATAAAAACCTGCTACCTGCTTATGATACATACATAAAACATCATGCAAAAATATATGTACTAAAATGTTCATTTTAACTGCCAATCAGATTCCATCCTGCCTTAAAGGATTTGTTTACTTTTACCAAAAAACTGTCTATGCAGATAAGATAAGTCTGATAAAAAACAAGCTGTTCAGCTCTTACTAAAGGTAAATAAGGCCCTGGGTATAGGAGTAAGGCATTTGCATACCTTCTGAAACCTGGCTGCAATACTTTTAGTACTTTTCTAGGATGTTGCTAAGTGAAGCCTAGTCATGACTGCTCACCTCCACCATCACAGAAGTGAGCTCTCAAAATCAGAGCTCAGCGCTACTTTATCAGAGGAGAAAAGGAGCATGTGTGGGGGTTTGAGTCAGAGAAAAAGCCCACTCTTGTGATGGTGGAGGTGAGCAGTAAAAACTAGGCCTCACATCCTAGCAATGTCCTGGGAGTATTCCAGTCAGACTTTGGGAGTTATGTAAATAGCCTACACCTATGACAAGGGCACTATTCAACTTTAGTCAAACTTGTAGAGTTTTTATCCACAAACACCTTTTACCTGCAGAGGTAATTTTTTGTAAAGGTGAATTAACTCTTTAAAAATTTTAATGCAATTTTCCACAAAATAAGTTACTGCGTATGTTTCAGGAAGTACATTCCTACTGGTCTCCTACTGACCCTGTCAGGTGGTCTGCATGTGCTGCAGATACAGTGGATTAACCACTTGCCGACTGGGCCATAGCCGAAAGACGGCTACAGCACGGTCGGCTTATTCTGGGTGGGCGCCCTGGGGCGCTCACTCGGGAATATCTGTGACTTCCTGGTCCGGAGGACCCGGCGCATCACGGATCACAGTAAACGGCCGATGATATCGGCCGTTTACCACGTGATCGTTCCGTCAAATTCCGTCAAGTGGTCACTTGTAAACAAACCGGCATCACATCATGATGCCGGTTCCTCCCTCCCCTCTCTGTACCGGTCGGTACGGTGAGAGGGAAGAAGCGGAGAGGGGGGAGAGATTGCAGCAGTGCTGTGGGCTGGATATGTAGTGCCCACAGCGCTGCTCAGTGATAATACTCTGCAACACTGTGCAATACTCTGCCAATACTCTGCAACACTGTGCAATACTCTGCCAACACTGTGCAATACTCTGCCAACACTGTGCAATACTCTGCAATACTCTGCAACACTGCAATACTCTGCCAATACTCTGCTAATACTCTGCCAATACCCTTCCAATACTCTGCAATAAATTTTAATAGAAACAAATATTTTTTTCTTTTTTTTTACCAAATTTTTTGATTTATAGCGGTGATTAAATACCACCAAAAGAAAGCTCTATTTTGTGTGAAAAAAAGGACACAAATTTCATATGGGTACAGTGTTGCATGACTGAGTAATCGTCATTCAAAGTGTGAGAGTACCGAAAGCTGAAAATTGGTCTGGTTAGTAAGGGGGTTTAAGTGCCCCGTGGTCAAGTGGTTAAGATTAAATTGTATATAAAACCAAAAACGTTTTCTCCATTTTCAATAAACAAAGGTTAAAAAAGGGAGATTTTCCATCACTTTCTGTCAAGTAAAAATAAGAAGTGATATGAAATCTCCAAAGTGAGAGAAATTCCCTCTTGAACACAACAAATGTCCCCATTGTAAGATTTCCCCTTCATTTCTTTGCTGGTGATAACTCAATCTTTTAGCTTTTTTCTCCTTTTTAACCCTGGTGCAATAGTTACCAGGACAAAAAATACAGAAATACACTTCAAACACTTATATATACTGGGCACTGAAGTGAGCAGCCTTTATGACTTTAGTTATACTGTAGTGTTCAGCACACATTTTGTTTGTAGACACATTACAAATAAACGCAATATCTTTAAACATCTTTTAACGATAAAACCTAAAATTTTATTGACAATTATTAATTATTAAATGTTATAAGTAAACAATAACTCAAGTACAGCACACCATGCACAGTTACCATGTTATTCAAATCTTATTAGACATCAGAGCTTTCACAAGGGATCAAAAACAGGATTTGAACAGTAAACCAGAGATCAGAGAACTCACAAGAGATATCAGTATCCTCCTTTGCAGTCATAGAAAAGACAAAGCAAATTTACACAGCTGTGCTTTAAAGAACATTAAAAAGCTTTCACGGCCATCTTCAAATAAAATGTGGGTCTGCAGTATACAGTAGGGAATTTATGCCTTCCAAATATAGAGAAAGTGAACTGCGTGGGCTATTTGTTTATCCTTTAATCCCAAAGATTAAATAATGCTTCATTTCAATTTAAAAACAAAATTTGTGCTGTGATGGGTAGGGATGAGCTGACAGTTCGGGCTAAAGCTGTTTGGGCATTCAGACAATGGTCAACATTTTGCCCATCCAACTCTCTGCTCAGCGGGAGCTGTGGGGATGGGGCTCTTGTCCTCATCAATATGGGGACAAGGTGCTTTGACAAGGGTACCCCCTGGCAAGGCACCCCCCTCCCCAGATTTAGGGCATATAACCTGCCATGATTCAGGAGGGTTCAGGCCCACGCAGCACTCTGTGTGTCAATGGGCACAATGCGCACAAGTCTTACCATAGCAAGCAGCGTGTTATGGTGTGCATTCGGTGGGGGGGGGGGGGGGACCAGGTGTGCTGTTGGAGGACCCCAAAAAAGAGGAGGACCGGAGCTGCTCTGTGCAAAACTATTGCACAGAGCAGGTAAGTATAACATGTTTGTTATTAAAAAAAAAAAAAAAGATTTACAATCAATTTAAGGGTCTGGTATGCACTTTAAGAGAGACCTCACACAGACACAAAGGGTCTGGTGTCAGTTTCCTGGGGGACCTCATGCATTTTTTAATTTGCATGAGTTAGTTAGCTCTTTAACCACTTGACCTGACTTGAAGATTTACCTCCGCCCCTTTCGCGACCAGGCCATTTCTTCCGATACATTACTTTAACTGACAATTGCGCGACACTGTACCCAAACAAAATGTATGTCCTTTTTTTTCCCAAAAAGAAAGCTTTTTGGTGATATTTGAACACCATTGCGTTTTTTATTTTTTGTGCTATAAACAAAAAAAGACCAACTAATTTGGAAAACAATATTATTAATTTTCTGTTGTAAAACAAAAACATGTAATATTAACCACTTGCCGACCGGCGCACGCAGATATACGTCGACAGAATGTCACGTACAGGCAGGAGGGCGTATATATACGTCCCTCCTTTAGCCTGTCCGTGCCATCGGGAGCGCGCCGGGAGCGGCGCGCTCCCGCGCCGGTCGGGACCCCCGTGAGTCCGATCGCGGTCCCCGCGGACTCGATCGCCGCGGGGACCCCCGCGATCGTCTCTCACGGGCCGGCTGAACGGGGAGATGCCGAGATAAACAGCATCTCCCCGTTCTGCCTAGCAACTAGTGACGCCGATCTCTGCTCCCTGTGATTGGAGCAGAGATCAGCATTCACTAGCTGACAGCCACGCCCCCCCACAGTAAAAAACACACCCCTAGGCATACTTAACCATTACACTGCCCCCTTGTGGTTAACCCCTTCACTGCCAGTGTCATTTATACAGAAATAAATGCATTTAAATGCATTAATTGCTGTAAAAATGACAATGGTCCCAAAAATGTGTCAAAAATGTCCGATGTGTCCGCCATAATGTCGCAGTCACAAAAAAAATCGCAGATCTCCGCCATTAATAATAAAAAAAAAATTATTAATAAAAATGCTATAAAACTATCCCCTATCTTGTAAACGCTATAACTTCTGCACAAACCGATCAATAATCGCTTATTGCGATTTTTTTTACCAAAAATATGTAGAAGAATACGTATCGGCCTAAACTGAGGAAAAAAAATGTTTTTTTATATATTTTTATATATTTTTGGGGGAAAATAAAAAATAATGCATTTTTTTCAAAATTGTCGCTCTATTTTTGTTTATAGCGCAAAAAATAAAAACCGCAGGGGCGATCAAATACCACCAAAAGAAAGCTCTATTTGTGCGAAAAAAAGGACATCAATTTTGTTTGGGAGCCACGTCGCACGACCGCGCAATTGTCAGTTAAAGCGACGCAGTGCCGAATTGCAAAAAGGGGCCTGGTCCTTTGGCTGCAAATTGGTCCGGTCTGAAAGTGGTTAAACATTTTTTTTTACAAAAATCTAATTTCTTCATAAATTTAAGCCAATATGTATTCTGCTACATGTTTTTGGAAAAAAATAAATAAAAAAAAGTCCCCTTGAGTGTATATTGATTTGTTTGCGCAAAAGTTAGTCTACAAACTATGGGATATACTGGAATTTTTATTTATATATTTTTTACTAGTATTGCGGCAGACATTTGAACACTGACACCTTGACACTATTTGGGAACCAGTGACACTAATATACAGTGATCAGTGCTAAAAATATGCACTGTCTATGCCCATGTGTGCCTAGGCAGTTTTTAGTGTAAACAGTGGGCTGCTTTCACTAAGGCAAGTAATGGATTTTTTTCCCTTTGCAGGGAAAGAAAATCCATTACTTCCCAGCTGACAGGACTGGGATCTGCCTTGTTTACAGGGCTTTGCAGGGCTCTGTCCTGTGTAAATTCAGGACAATCAATGGGTGTCGGTGGGAATCCATTGGCCGTCACCGGCTGATCGACATCTGCTGTGTCGAATCCCAGCACAGCCAGGTCGCCAGCGGAGGGCGCATGCTCCTTACCCAATGGCAAAGCCACCTGGCCACCACATATCTATGTTATACAGTCGGCAAGCAATTAAAACCATACCATGCTCAAAGGGTCTGGTATGCATTTTGGGGGGGGGGGGGGGTACACTATACAATTTTCATACTTGCTGTAGGATATGCTACAGTAAAAATGGCATTTACAAAGAGAAAAAAATGATACAGCTTGAATTGACAGCAAATGACATTTCACTGCAAATTCCTTAAAATAAGCACAGCGCACAGACCCCTCCAAAATGTCCCCAGAATACATACCTTGGACTGTGTTTTTTTTTTTTTTTCTTTAAAAAAAAAATAAAGACAGCAATTAAATGCCATTTCATGTTCTGTCCATAAAAATAGGTGGTAGTGAGAGGAAATCTCCAAATCTACAAAGTGAGGAAAATTTACTCTTAGACAGGTGCTACCATGACAAGAGCGCCCCATGGAAGATTTCTCCTTTTTTCTTTATCTTTATCTACAACTCAAAATTTAAGATTCTCTCACTTTTAACCCTGATTTAATGGTCACCAGGACAAATAGAGAGGGGTAAATCTTGCTTTCAGCACCTTTAAATAATATGTGGGTCTGTCACATACATTAACCACTTACCCACTGGGCACTTGAACCCCCTTCCTAACCAGACCAATTTTCAGCTTTTGGTGCTCTCACATTTTGAATGACAATTACTCAGTCATGCAACACTGTACCCATATTACATTTTGTCCTCTTTTTCCCACAAATAGAGATTTTTTTTGGTGGTATTTAATCACTACTGGGTTTTTTATTTTTTGCGCTAAGAAAAAAGACTGAAAATTCTGTAAAAATATTATTTTTTCTTTGTTTCTGTTATAAAATTTAGCAAATTAGTAATTTTTCTTCATAAATTTTGGCCAAAATTTATACTGCTACATATCTTTGGTAAAAATATCCTAAATTGGTGTATATTATTTGGTCTGTGTGAAAGTTATAGAGTCCACAAGCTATGGTGCCAATCTCTGAAAATTGATCACACCTGAAGTACTGACGGCCTATCTCATTTCTTGAGACCCTAAGCCCTCGTACACACGGTCGGAAATTCCGACCACAAAATCCGTCAGATTTTTTCCGATGGATTTTGCCTGAAACTGGTGTTGCATACACACGGTCGGACAAAGTTGTCGGAAAATCCGATCGTTCCGAATGTAGTGACGTTTGTTGCGTACTACGGAACTACGTAGAGGTTAGTAGCCAATAGCTTTGGTCTGTAATTTGATCTGAGCATGCGTGGCACTTTGTCCGTCGGATTTCCCTACACACGATCGGAAAAAGTCTGATCGGATTTTGTTGTCGGAAAAAGCCCGCTAGAGCCCGCTAGAGCCCACACACGAACGGACAACATAATCCGATCAGACTTTTTCCATCGGAATATCCGACCATGTGTACGGGGCATAACATGCCATGAAAGTACAAATACCCCCCAAATTACCCCATTTTGGAAATTAACCACTTCAGCCCCGGACCAATTGTCAGCTTAAGGACCAGAGGTCTTTTTTCAATTTCGCACTGCACTACTTTAACTGGTAATTGTGCGGTCATGCAATTTTGTAACGAAACGAAATTTGCGTCCTTTTCTTCCCACAAATAGAGCTTTCTTTTGATGGTATTTTGATTGCCTCTGTGATTTTTATTTTTTGCGATATAAACGGAAAAAAAGCGAAAATTTTGAAAAAAAAAGAGATTTTCTACTTTTTGTTATAAAAAAAATCTAATAAACTCAATTTTAGTCAAACATTTGGGCCAAAATGTATTCAGCCACATGTCTTTAGTAAAAAAAATGCCAATAAGCGTATATTTATTGGTTTGCGCAAAAGTTATAGCGTCTACAAACTAGAGTACATTTTCTGGAATTTACACCGCTTTTAATTTATGACTGCCTATTTCATTTCTTGAGGTGCTAAAATGGCAGAGAAGTACAAAACCCCCCCAAATGACCCCATTTTGGAAAGTAGACACCCCAAGCTATTTGCTGAGAGGCATGTTGAGCCCATTGAATATTTTTTTTTTTTTAGTCCCAAGTGATTGAATAAAGACAAAAATAAAAAATAATTTTTTTTTTCTTCAAAAAGTTGTCACTAAATTATATATTGCTCACACATGCCATAGTTATATGTGGAATTGCACCCCAAAATACATTTTGCTGCTTCTCCTGAGTATGGGGATACCACATGTGTGGGACTTTTTGGGAGCCTAGCCGCGTACGGGGCCCCGAAACCCAAGCACCGCCTTCAGGATTTCTAAGGGTGCAAATTTTTGATTTCACTCCTCACTACCTATCACAGTTTCGAAGGCCATAAAATGCCAAAATAGCACAAAACCCCCCCAAATGACCCCATTTTGGAAAGTAGACACCCCAAGCTATTTGTTGAGAGGCATGGTGAGTATTTTACAGCTCTCATTTGTTTTTGAAAATGAAGAAAGTAAAGAAAAAAATTTTTTTTTTTTCTTTTTTTTTTCAATTTTCAAAACTTTGTGACAAAAAGCGACATCTGCAAAATACTCACAATACCTCTCAGCAAATAGCTTGGGGTGTCTACTTTCCAAAATGGGGTCATTTTGGGGGGTTTTATGCCATCTGGGCATTCCATGGCCTCCGAAACTGTGATTGGCAGTGAGAAGTGAAATAAAAAAATTACTCCCTTAGAAAGCCTGAAGGCGGTGCTTGGTTTTTGGGGTTCCGTACGCAGCTAGGCTCCCAAAAAGTCCCACACATGTGGTATCCCCGTACTCAGGAGAAGCAACAGAATGTATTTTGGGGTGTATTTCCACATATGCCCATGACATGTTTGAGCAATATATCATTTAGTGACAACTTTTTGTAAAAAAAAATATATATATTTTTTTTTTTTCATTATTCAATCTCTTGGGACAAAAAAAAAAAATATTTAATGGGCTCAACATTGCTCTCAGCAAATAGCTTGGGGTGTCTACTTTCCAAAATGGGGTCATTTGGGGGGGGTTTGAACTGTCCTGGCATTTTATGCACAACATTTAGAAGCCTATGTCACACGTCACCCACTCTTCTAACCACTTGAAGACAAAGCCCTTTCTGACACTTTTTGTTTACATGAAAACATATTTTTTTTTTGCAAGAAAATTACGTTGAACCCCCAAACACTATATATATTGTTAAAGCAAAGGCCCTACAGATTAAAATGGTGGGTGTTGCATTTTTTTTTTTTCACACAGTATTTGCGCAGCGATTTTTCAAACGCATTTTTTGTGGAAAAAATACACTTTTTTTTATTTTAATGCACTAAAACACACTATATTGCTCAAATTTTTGATGAAATAAAAAATATGATCTTAGGCCGAGTACATGGATACCAAACACGACATGCTTTAAAATTGCGCACAAACACGCAGTGGCGACAAACTACATACATTTTTAAAAGCCTTTAAAAGCCTTTACATGATACCACATTAGATTCACGGAGGAGGTCTACTGCTAAAATTACTGCCCTCGATCTGACCTTCGCGGTGATACCTCACATGCATGCTGCAATTGCTGTTTACATATGACGCCAGACCAACGCTTGTGTACGCCTTTGCGCAAGAGAAGGGGGGGCAGGGGTGCTTTTTTTTTTTTTTTTTTTTTTAGTTTTTTTTTTTATTTATTTAGCTTTTTTATTCTATTTTTAAACTGTTCCTTCCATTTTTTTTCTTTGTTATGATTTTTATTGTTATCTCAGGGAATGTAAATATCCCCTATGATAGCAATAGGCAGTGACAGGTACTCTTTTTTTGAAAAAATTGGGGTCTATTAGACCCTAGATCTTTCCTCTGCCCTCAAAGCATCTGACCACACCAAGATTGGTGTGATAAAATGCTTTCCCAATTTCCCAATGGCGCGGTTTATATCCGGGAGGGGGGACATTCCCTCCTACTGCTTGTAAAAGCAGTCTAGAGGCTAATTACCCGCTAGAATTGCTTTTACATGAAAGCCGATCACTGGCTGAAAAGAATGATACCAAGATGATACCTAAACCTGCAGGCATCATTCTGGTATAACCATTCAAAGTCCAGCAACATACTGGACATATATTGTAATCTTTTTCCGCGCTGCAACTGAATGGCGCACCTGAAAACAAAAAAATGCTTAACACTAAAACACAGTAAACAAAATTACATACCTGAAAAGCAAGCATGATAAAACATGATAAAACATAATAAAACATTGCAGAATAGAATGGAGTAAAAAAAGAGCAACAATAGAGAGAGAGAGAGAACAATAAAACGACAACTATTTTTGTTTTTTTTATTTTTTTGAGATTCACAGGTAAAAAAGCTCCTGACTGTTAGCGACTGAATCAAAACGCTACCACAAAAAAAATGTTAGCGATCGCAGGGATCAGGCCTGACTCTGCGAACGCTGCAGTTATGTGTGCTTAGTGTTTTGTAAGTGACAGTGATCGATCGATACTGCACTTGGGTGGGCTGGGCTGGGCGGAGGGGGAAAACGCAGGTGCTAGCAGGTATCTGGGCTGATCCCGCTAACAATGCGTTTTTTTGGAACCCTAAACTGCTGGGACGCTAGTATAGATCTGATCAGATCAGATATTGATCTGTTCAGATACTATACCACTAAGGGAGGTGTATGCTTTGCGCGTGGGTGTTTGCGGTACTGGCACTAACCTGGGGCGACGCAGACCTTATTTGACCCTAAAACCTAATTGATATCACCCGCCGGGCGATCAGGGGGTTAAACCGTTATTGGGTAATAAATGGCGGGTGCCCTGACAGTATAAAAAAACAAGCTAACTAACCAGCGTCACCCGTAACAGTAATACAAAAAAAAACTGGTTACCTAGCGACACTAATGCAGGGATCAGAAAAACGATCGCTTAGTGACACTGGCAAAAGGGGGTGAAAGGGTTAACTAGGGGCAATCAGGGGGTTAAACCTTTATTAGGTAATATATGGGGGTACCTGACGCTATATAAAAACCTGACGGGGAACCTAAATAACGAAATAACTAACTGGCTAACCAGCGTCACCAGTGACAGTTATACAGTGATCACTGGTGAAAGGGTTAACTCTAGGGGCAATCAGGGGGTTAAAACCTTTAGGTTGTAATATGGGGGTACCTGACCTATAAACCTATTTATGAACCTATATAAACATGGCGGTTAACCTAAAAAAAAAACTGGTTACCTAGCGACACTAATGCAGCGATCAGAAAAACGATCGCTTAGTGACACTGGCAAAAGGGGGTGAAAGGGTTAACTAGGGGCAATCAGGGGGTTAAACCTTTATTAGGTAATATATGGGGGTACCTGACGCTATATAAAAACCTGACGGGGAACCTAAATAACGAAATAACTAACTGGCTAACCAGCGTCACCAGTGACAGTTATACGGTGATTACTGGTGAAAGGGTTAACTCTAGGGGCAATCAGGGGGTTAAAACCTTTATTTAGGTTGTAATATGGGGGTACCTGACCTATAAAACTATTTATGAACCTATATAAAACATGGCGGTTAAAATAAAAAAAAAATGGTTACCTAGCGACACAATGCAGCGATCAGAAAAACGATCGCTTAGTGACACTGGCAAAAGGGGGTGAAGGGGTTAACTAGGGGCAATCAGGGGGTTAAACCTTTATTAGGGGGGGGTAGGGGGCTACCTAGGACCTAAAACTAACTGCCCTGACAGTTATTACAGTCACACTGACACTAAATGCAGTGATCAGTAAATAAATGATCACTGCAATTAGTGACACTGTGACTGGGGGGGGAGGGGGTGATCTGGGGGGTGATCAGGGGGTGACAGGGGGGTGTTTTGTGTGCCTAACTGTACTGGTGTCAGTGTAGTGTTGTGCACTAACCTGTACATGTTCGCCGCTCGGCGTCTCCGGTCACATAGACCGGCGCACCGAGCGTGACATCACTTCCGCCTTCCTGTCTATACAATAGACAGGAAGGGGAAGCTTTTCATTCGCCAGGAGCGATCGCGAGGGGGTGGCCAGAAACCACTGGCCGTCCCCTCGTCCCGGATCGCTCCTGAAGCGATGCCGACCGTCCCCGCCGGCGGAGGGGGGTCCGATCGGACCCCCCAACCGCCTAAAGAATGGCACGTACAGGTACGTGGTTCTGCCTGTACGTGCCATTCTGCCGACGTATATCTACATGGGGCGGTCGGCAAGTGGTTAAACACCCAAACGTATAATCTATGAGGCATAATGAGTGTGGATGGCGGGATGGATGAGCGCAGATGGCGTAATGGATGAGCGTGGATGGCTGAGCATGGATAAATGAGTGTGGATGGCTGAGCGTGGATGGATAAGCGTGGATGGCGGGATGGTTGAGTGTGGATGGCGGGATGACTGAGGGATGGATGGATGCTGGATTTGAAACCGAGCAGCGATGTGGGCACTACATCCAGCCCACAGCGCTGCTGCATCCGTTCTTTCCCCCCTCTGCTCACACTGTATGAAGAGGGGAGAGAGGAACCAGACGTGACGCCGGTTTGTTTACATGTGATCGCTCTGAGGTCCATGAGGTCCATGAGGTCCTCTGGAGGATTGTGCGATTCTGGGAGGACGTCATAGTACGCCCTTCTAGAGTTATCCGACTGCCCTGTAGCCGTCGTTCGGCTATGGACCGGTTGGTAAGTGGTTAAAGGGTTATTCATTTTATTTTTATTTTTTAATAACATACATATTATATTTACCTCCACTGTGCAGTTAATTTTGCACAGAGTGTCCCCGAACCTCGTATTCTGGGGGCACTCACAGCTCCTCCTGGCATCTGGAAACCCCCTAGGAGAAGCGCTGTCCCTGCACTGGTGTGAACTATGCCACTGGAATCCAAATAACCTACTTTCCATGTTTCCAGAACTATTCGGGTGGGTTGTATGCCTGGACCCCAGCTGTTTGTCTGTGTACATGGGCAAAGTGAATGTGAATGAGAGTGACTTTTTCATTATTTATCAGTGCTGCACCTGCAGGGATTTAAAGAGTAAAGCGACAGGATCTGAGTCTCTGTAGATATGATTAATCCTTTGGGAGTATCTCACCAAAACTGAAATTTTTGTTGCAGGGGATGTGAGGATTAGGGATGGGCGAACGGTTAAGCCTGAGCATAAGTTCGGGCCGAACTTTTGCTGTTCGGACGTTCGACGAACAGCCAAACAAATGAGGCATTCAACCATTTGTCCCCCCCACCTGAACACAATGCATTGCGGTGCTAAACAGTGCATTGCAAGTCCTGATTGGACACTGTCATCATGACTTTATCCAATCATAGCTCATTCCCAACTCATAGCATAAAAGTATTCTTTCAATGGCAGCCATTTTTAGTGTGATTTTGGCGTGGAGAGAGATAGAACAAGGCTCTGTTCAGTGCTATTAGTTAGTGTGATATACTGTGCTATTTTGCTTCAATTGTCAGTGTAGAATATTAGTTTAGTGTCAGTGTAGGGATAGTGTGATTGTAGTGAGACGGACCATCATTCAGCTTTGCATAGTGTGCAGCTAGAGTAGGGACAGCTCAGATAGTTTCAGTGTAGTGTAGTGAGACCGTGTCAGTAATCTTTTTTGTGATGTGTATACAAGGCTGTTGTTTACAGCCTTATACCATGACATCCACACCAAACGCTGATCCTACCTTGGATTCAACTGCATGCCTTAACTTTTTCTGGTCTGGTATGTACCTACTTTGTTGCCTACTTAGTTTCCAGTGGTATTTTTCTATGCCTTCATTTTTCCAGATGATGTGGACTTGAAGCTCTGTCCTTGCTGATGGTGCTGGTACAGCGATTTAGTTTATACTATTCCCCCATGATGTCGGTTTTTCAGAATTTTATGCTGGTCTAAATTCTCTGACCCTTGCAAACGGACAGGAACATTAACCTGTGGGGGTTGCAACTACCGTTGCTTCCTTAATACATCCAAAAACATTGTACTACTGAATGGCGAACGTTATAAACCTCAACATTATGCCAACTGCCAAACTCCCGAGGTGGTGTATCTCCTCCTTTGTGAATGTGCATGCTTCTATGTGGGCAAGACGATACAAGAATTTTGGCGAAGGGCGTATCACCACATTGCTTCAATGAAGACATGTAATCCAAGCTTACCCCTTGGTAGACAAGTTACCAACATACAGAATGGAATCTGTCCCAGAGTCTTCTACCTGATCCTCGACCGTATACATCCAGGTATACGGGGAGGCGACTGGAACAAGACTCTGTTACAGCGCGAATAAAGGTGGATCTTCCACCTCAGTGCCACTCAACCCCCTGGACTTAATGGCTCTGTTTCTTTCAGACCTTTCCTGGAGGGGTTTACCTCAGGGAGATCTAAATGGAAGCCATATGATCCCCCTTAAAAATAAAAATAAGAATAATATACTTAGTCCCCAGGGTAACAAAATAACTATGACCAATAGTGTGGAACCTTGTTGACTATCTTTGCTATTCTGACTTGCTTCTCTATGATTGGGATCTCTCTAATTTGATAAATATTCTATCTTTTTTGAAGGCTAATGTCTGACAGTAATGTACTATTTACATGAATGCATGTGACGTTATAATACATGCCACATGTACTCAGATTCCACTGTATGTCCTGTAAAAATGACAAATATATAACTTTTTCCATTGTTGACCCCTTAGGTTATTTAGGCTGTTCATCATAAAAAGCCTTCTTATTTCTGTATATCGGACTCTGTAAGAAGTGATGTCTGCCTTGTTCCTTTTTAACCTGATCTCCCATAGGTTCCGGTCGGATAGTGCTAGTGTGTTGCCTGGGCGCATGCCCATTTGTCTCTCATTTGGTGCACGGAGGCCGCTCATGCCCTAGTGACGTGTTCGGCCTCTCTTCACTGCGGTATGGTGGCTGGGCAGCGTCGGGTTGCCATGACTATGCACATGCGCCGCGGGAGGATGACGCGGGGATGACGCGGGGACACCTTCACGTCACTACCGGCGCTGACAAGCCGGATCTGGTGACGCCTACCATGCCTGGCGGGTTCACATGCCAGACACTTCTCTCCCCCTCCATCTTTCAGAGATGGTCTGGGTGGAGGCGCACTATTGTCTCAGAGGGAGTTACCAAGGCCCCTTCCCTCCTTACACTTATTGCGAGGATTGGCTGCCTAGTCCTCACTCACATATATAAAGTATGGTGCAGGCACACAGACGCTCTCATGCAGCGTGTGTGCAGCACCCTGGATCATTCCAAACACCAGCCACATCTCAGGTAACTGCTTTGGTTTTTATCCAAATAACCCTATGCTTACACTATCTCTCTTAGAGGGGACATTTAAGGTTTTCTCATGAGGTGATTTGACCGTTCACCTTTTGTCTTATTTACTTATCCCCTCTATACCTTACCATAGGTTTTTTGTATTTGCATACTGATATGGAAATCTAGACCTGGCTTAATGGTTAGGTGGATTTTTCTACTCATTCAGTTTATGCATTGGACTAGTTGCCTCTCTCTCTTCTCCTTTTTTTCCTTTAGCTATTACTGTCACTCCAACATACATCAAGGATAATCAAAGGGTTTCCCTTTGGGCACTGAAGCACATTGGGCTGCAGCCCTATCTTCCTGGATCGGAATCTGGGTAGGCTTCTGGCCGTAGTTTGTTCTTAGCATTTTTAATTGTATGGAAGATACTTTCAATGTTTATGCAATGTATATGGTTAGTATATGTATAACAGTGAAATATACATTCCTGTTAATATGATTTTGTCATGCAAATATATCCTTACACATTTTCTTTGACTAATTATAGAAGTATTCACATCCTGTTGTAACCTCTTACCCTGAAGAAGAGAACCAATACCGTAGACTTGTAACATTCCTGTTAATATGATTTTTGGTATTAGATATAGACAATTATAATGTCAAATAAATGAATTCAGTTAATATATTCCATAAAAAAACTAAAGAGCTAAAGATGTGAGACAGAGAAGAAGAGGGAGGGAAAAGTAAAATAAAAGGAGAAAGAAGAAGAGGAAAGAAGGAAAGAGTTTCTCCAGGTGGTGATCTGCATATCAAATAAGACAATGTAGTTCATCTGATAAAATAATCAAATAACTATTGAGGTAACAATAATGACTGGCCGAAGTCAGGGGGAAGGTAATGTTTTACCCAAGGTTGCCAGATCTGTTTAAATTTATCGATATTATTGTCTTCTATGGCCGACATTCTAGGGCTTTGGAAGCCAAAGCAAAAATATTTGTCCAAAACTCTTGGACCACCGAACATTGCCACCAGATGTGGAAATGGGTACCTGGGGAAGGACAACCTCTGAAGCAGTTGCTAGGATAAGTCGGGGTAAATTTGGCTATTCTAGCAGGTACTAGGTACCATCTTGCTAAAACTTTAAAATTGGTTTCAAGAGCGTGACAATTTGGGGAAGAGCTTTTTGTAGCCTGCCATACTTTGGACCAGTCATTAGTGTCAAAAACTCTGTTCATATCTACTGCCCATTTATCTGCATAGGAAGGTAATATACATCCTTAGGGGGAGTAGTAAGCTGCTGGTATATCGAAGAGATAACCCCTCTAATGTGTGGATCACTTTTGCATATACGTTCAAATTGAGACATCTGGTTAAGCGGTGTGCCAACCTGTAGGAGAGGAGTGTAAAAGTTTTTGATTTGCAGGTATCTAAAGGTTTCAGATCTTGGGAGTCCATGGGTGTCACATAGTGTTGAGAATTCCATGATGGTGGAATTATTACATAGTTGATATAGTCGAGATAAGTTTAAAGTGGACCAAGCAGAAAATGACTTTGGATACCTCCATGCTGGGTAAAAGGCTGGGTTTCCAAGGAAGGAAAGAAGAGGATTATGTGGGGATTGAAGGTTGGAAGCTTACCAAATTTATCCCATATTGATAAGGAATGCTTCGTAATGGGATTAGAGATATGTGACCTATCTGTATGTTGAATCCATAATATATTTGCAATAGAGATAGGGTCACAGTCTACAGATTCAATCAATATCCATAGGGGTGATTCTACGTTAGAATGATATTTCGTAAGGATTGAGAGTTGTGCAGCCGAATAATAGGAAGCAAAATTTGGTAAGCCTAGCCCTCCCCTCAGTTTACTTAGATATAATGTGGTCATAGGTATCCGTGGTTTGATTTTCCCCAGATGAAGGCCCGAGACTCTACGCAAAGTTGGCTCTAAATAAATCTTTGAGTGAGGTTGTGAGCTGAACACCTAAATAAGGTAGTATATCCTTACACATTTTCTTTGACTAATTATAGAAGTATATTCACATCCTGTTGTAACCTCTTACCCCTGAATAAGAGAACCAATACCGTAGACTTGTAACACGTTGGGTATCTGTTGTTCTCACCATATTTTCAACAGATCAATGGTGGTTGCCAACTGTTGATACTTTATTGCATATATTTGTACCTGCATCCAGCATATATTTTTTATGTATTGTTCACTGCCCCTAAAAAGTCCCACTTAGAGGAATTTTGTTGGCTTTATTAATTCATATTTAGGGATGAGGGTCAGTGCAGCCTTTTGTTTTGTGACCATCTAGCACCATTTATACAAATTCTCTGACCCTGACACCTCTCCTATATATATTAAACTACAAACAACAGGTGAGATCAATGTGAATATCCTTTTGAGTTATCAGCTTCTTGAGTAGTATTCCATGGAGTTACCCCTTATGCTATATATATATATATATATATATATATATATATACAGTATCTCACAAAACTGAGTATACCCCTCACATTTTTGTAAATATTTTATTATATCTTTTCATGTGACAACACTGAAAAAATGGCACTTTGCTACAATGTAAAGTAGTGAGTGTACAGCTTGTATAACAGTGTAAATTAGCTGTCTCCTCAAAATAACTCAACGCATAGCCATTAATGTCTAAACCGCTGGCAACAAAAGTGAGTACACCCTAAGGGAAAATATTCAAATTGGGCCCAATTAGCCATTTTCTCTCCCCGGTGTCATGTGACTTATTAGTGTTACAAGGTCTCAGGTGTGAATGGGGAGCAGGTGTGTTAAATTTGGTGTTATTGCTCTCACTCTCTCATACTGGTCACTGGAAGTTCAACGTGGCACCTCATGACAAAGAACTCTCTGAGGATCTAAAAAAAAAAAAAATAGTTGCTCTACATAAAGATGGCATAGGCTATAAGAAGAACCCTGAAACTGAGCTGCAGCATGGTGGTCAATGTCATATAGCAGTTTAACAGGACAGATTCCACTCAGAACAAGCCTAGCCGTGGTCGACCAAAGAAGTTGAGTGCACATGCTCAGCATCATATCCAGAGGTTGTCTTTGGGAAATAGACGTATGAGTGCTGCCAGCATTGCTGCAGATGTTGAAGGGGTGGGGGGGTCAGCCTGTCAGTGCTCAAACCATACACCACACACTGCATCAAATTGGTCGTCCCAGAAGGAAGCCTCTTCTAAAGATTATGCACAAGAAAGCCTGCAAACAGTTTTCTGAAGACAAACAGACTAAGGACATGGATTACTGGAACCATGTCCTGTGGTCTGATGAGATCAAGATAAACGTATTTGGTTCAGATGGTGATCAAGCGTGTGTGGCAGCAACCGGGTGAGGAGTACAAAGACAAGTGTGTCTTGCCTACAGTCAAGCATGGTGGTGGGAGTGTCATGGTCTGGGGCTGCATGAGTGCTTCCGGCACTGGGGAGCTACAGTTCATTGAGAGAACCATGAATGCCAACATGTACTGTGACATACTAAAGCAGAGCATGATCCCTTCCCTTTGGAGACTGGGCCTCAGGGCAGTATTCCAACATGATAATGACCCCAAACACATCTCCAAGACAACCGCTGCCTTGCTAAAAAAGCTGAGGGTAAAGGCGATGGACAGGCCAAGCATGTCTTCAGACCTAAACACTATTGAGAATCTGTGGGGCATCCTCAAATGGGAGATGAAGGAGCCCAAGTTCTCTAATATCCCCCAGCTCTGTGAAGTTGTCATGGAGGAGTAAAAGAGGACTCCAGTGGCAACCTGTGAAATTCTGGGGAACGCCATGTCCAAGAGGGTTAAGGCAGTGCTGGAAAATAATGGTGGCCACACAAAATATTGACACTTTGGGCCCAATTTGGACATTTTTACTTAGGGGTATACTCACTTTTGTTGCCACCCGTTTAGACATTAATGGCTGTGTATTGAGTTATTTTGCATCAATAGTTTTTATTTAAATGTATCAAAACAAATAACAGTGAGTTTGACAAAATAACAAATCAGTTATAACATTTAGATACATAGGAAAGTGGTATCTATAGACACAAATTAAATAATATAATTATAATATAACAGATAATTATAAATATTATCTTTATACCTGTATGTGTACTACCGATTCAAGTAATTCAGATGTAAAGAGCGTAAATATAGCATAGATATAACGTAAATATAATCCTGAACACCCCTGTGGGTGCTAAACTGTGTTCGGGATAATGATGTGAACCTATTTTTATGGTAGAAAATAAACAATGGGTGCGCATGCGCGGGACTCCTGGGAGGACGCTCTGATCGGAGGCTCCGCACCGCTCCGGCCCATCTACTACCCCCGAGCGCTCAGATCGAGCAGGATTCGGCCGGCCCTCACCCCTCTGCCTCCCAAGGGTGCCAGGCAACCCCCGATATGGCCACAGGAACGCACAAAAACGAGGTGAGCCGTCAGCTCACCTATAATCCGGCAGCCCCGGCCTCAGCCAAGATGGCGGCCGCAACACGAGGCAGCACAGAGGACCCGGACACCATCGCAGACCCACCAACCCAGCATCTGCATCTCCAGCTCCACACCAACATGCCTTCAACCCCTGTGAGTACCTGCAACCCCCAGGGTAACTCCCCAGCCTCTACAGCATCCCTGCTGAGCAGGAACTTCTGTGACTTTCCACACACTCCCTACCAGGGATCCCCCCTAGGCCTGGAAGGCCCACATCACTATCCTCCCCTGCTGCAGACCCACTCCACTGACATGCAGCTTATGCTGCAACATTTTTCTGAAATGCTGGCACAGAACGCCTCCCAAATCACGGCTACCATTAAAGCTGATCTGCAGGGCCTAGGGGCCCGCATGGATGTTATTGAGCAGGCGGTAGATAACAATGCAGCACGTACCAACCAGAACACCGCGTGTATCCAAACCCTACAAGACCAACTAGAAACAGCCCTCTCTAAAATCGACGATTTGGAGAACAGGAGCAGAAGGTACAACTTCCGCGTTAGAGGAATTCCCGAATCTGTCACAGACGTCCCCAGCACAATCAAAAAGTTCATTAAAGAACTCTTGCCTGACATCCAGGAACACAGATTGGAACTTGACAGGGCCCACAGAGCTCTTCATCCCCCCAGACAAGATGGCCTCCCTAGAGACATAGTAGTCAAGCCGCATTACTATAGCGTTAAGGAGGATGTCATGAGGCACACACGCAATCTCGATAACCTGAACTTCCAAGGCAACAAGATCCAAATCTTTGCGGACATCTCCCCTGCTACGGTCCAGAAACGCAGATCCCTCAAACCCCTTCTGGAGGTCCTCATCCAGAACTCAATCAAGTACCGCTGGTCCTTCCCGTTCAGGCTCCAATTCCACTTCAAGGACAAATCCTACGGCTTCTCATCGTTCCAGGATGGCGAACGCTTGCTGCTCCAACTCGGTCTGATCTCCCAGGATCTGGCCCCCCACCAAGCTCCAAGTCGGCTTCGTCTAAACGTCCACCACCAGGCAGCCCTCTGACCCCTCTGTGGAACAAGCAACAGTCGAAGAGACACCGGGAAGCACATCCTCCGAGATGAAGACCCCATCCTCCACCTCTCACCAATGGGAGGCCTTGCATCCTCTAACCCTTTTTTTTGGACATATTTCCCCCTGAACCTTGCCCCCCCTATCCATCTGGTCACCCCATCACTCAAACTTTATCCCTCTCGCTTTTTCAGTGACCACCCCAGCTTGCCTTAAGGTTCAGGGGGAAATGGATCCTCTAAGCCCTGACCAGTTTTGGCCAGGCCAGGATCCCTCTTGTTTAAGTGGACCCCGTTGGTCCTAACAGGGGCTGAACGGGGCCCACTCCCTCACACTACACTCCCACCTGGGATCACGTGGGTATTTTGTTCGCTTGCATTCCTCTTAGGTTTTGTGGACTGGGACAATTCCATCTTACATCCCCCCCAATCAGCCAGTCCCACACACCGGCCCTAGCTTACTCCCTTACGGGACTTCTTCCCCCCCTCTACCCTGCAGGTACCCCCACCCCTGCTATTTTTGAGCTACCACCCTTCTTGCTCATAGCAAGAAATAATCTAAGACACACCTTTTGCGCATGCTGCGTACAGTTTGTAATTTTTTCCCTGTTGTTTCAGTTTATGTTTACCCTCCTAGGCCGACCGGTAACAGTTTGCTCCTTACTGGGGGCCGTACCGGCCGGAGCGGTGTAGTATGCCACTCCACCTGTTGTGACGCGGAGGGTACCCACTCCCTCCGGTGACACCAGACAGCCAACCCTTTCAGGGTTGCACCCTCTCCAAATGCTCTCCTTGGTGAGCTTTTGGACCTGGACCTTCTTAACTGGTCCTTATTGCACTATAACTGTAATGTATTGGTTGATCGTTTTTTGTTTTTTTTATGCACTTACTAACCATCTCAATGTTATTCGTGCTCTCTCCTCCTCTTCTTTTCCTTTCTTACTCCCCCTCCTCTCCCTCCCCCCCTCCTCCCCCTCTATTCCTAGTGCTCAAGGTTCCTCGCTGAGTTTCTCCACATCACCCCCTTCTGGTTCTCGGCGGAAACACATCCCCCAGACTGACAGACTCAGAAGCCACAGGACTAAGGTAAGCTCCCTCCAAACATTCTCGCACCCACACCCAGACGCCCATGGCTGATTCTGAAACCCGCACAATGACACTAAGAATTGCCTCTCATAACGCTCAGGGACTAAACTCCCCCTCCAAATGCCAGAAGGCCTTTCAAAGTTACCATGCCAGAAGCCTTGATGTCATCCTACTACAGGAAACCCATTTCCCAGCAAGTTACACTCCTTCATTCCTCCACCGTAACTACCCCACCTTCTACCTAGCTAATGCTCAAACTAAACAGAGGGGAGTAGCTATCCTACTGTCCAAACGTATCCCTTTCGTTCACACACACACCGTCCGAGATGAGGAGGGCAGGTTCCTCCTGATCAAAGGACTTATTGAAGGGGAACTTTTTTTTTTTAAATCTTTATTTATTTCAAAAAAGAGACAGAATTTTTATACACACATATGCACACACATAAACGAAGTTCACACGAAACGTGTTTTCGCCTTAAAACAATCTAGTTGATATTTTCACCCCCCCCCCCCCACCCCCTTCCCAGCCAAAACGGAAAAGCATAAATAGTACCATACAACATCTATCTTTCGCTTATAGCTATCCAGTTCATCTTGTTCCTATTGGGCACCCTTATCCCTTTCGCCCCCTCTCTTGTGCTATTTGAATAGAATTTGCGAAGGTGGACTTTCTCCTTACTGAGTTATCTCTTCATAGTATCTCCACGAGTTTTTAAATTTGATCCAACTTTCCCACCTCCCCTCTCCCACCTCTTCTCTAGATTCCTCATCTCCTTTGGGTTCTGTTTTTTCCAATCTTTGCTGAATGTTCACTCGCGCTATCCACTCTCCTATCCGGGGACTCTCATTTTTCTTCCATTTTTTCGGAATTAGTTTTTTTGCCTCGTCTAGGAGGATGGGCACGAGTGAAGCTTGGTACTGCCCCAGGGGGATATCGTTCCCGTGGAACAGTACTGCCCATGGATCTTCTGGGATACTCTGCTTTGTTATCTTTTTGATTAATTCAAGGATTGATCGCCAAAATTTTTTAATTATAGGACAGTACCACCATATGTGTGCCATAGAGCCTATGTCGCCACAGCCTCTCCAGCACGCAGGGGAACCGTCTTTCTGATATTTACTCATCTTGACCGGGGTAATGTACCAGCCGGATATGCATTTATAATTTATTTCTGTGGTTTTTATATCTACTGCTCCCCCGTGCATAAACTTAAAAATTTTATCGCATCTGGCTTGGTTACATTGGGATCCTAGTTCTTTTTGCCATCTTTTGACACCCGGGGGGACTCCCCCTGAGCCTTCTCTTATCAGGATTTTGTATATGAGGGAGATGTTGTTTCTAGTGGATGGACGTAGACAAATCCTCTCTATTTCTGTGTAGTCTTCCCCGCTTCTAATTGGCTGGGGTAATCTCTCTACGAAGTGCTTCAATTGGGAGTATCTCCAGGTGTCAATCAACAGCAAATCCCGCATTTGTCTTAATTCGTGAATAGTATTTAATTTACCGTGTTTCGTGATATCCCTTAATCGTGCATCATCTTTCTTAATCCAATTGCCCCATGTTTTACTTCTTCCTGGCTCAAAATATATATTATTTTTTAAGAAAATCAGTGGTGAATTATATTCCCATCTATTATTACTGTGTAACTTATTCCAAGCTTTCAAAGTGACTCGTGTAATCTCATGTGTTCCTGACCCTATTTCCCTGAATTCAGGTGGATTCCATATCACTTGACCTAAATTCGTGTTGCTAAGTGTATTTTCTATATTAACCCATCTTTTTTTCCCCTCTTCTTTTGTCCATTCTATAACCCGAGTGAGTGCTATTGCATTGTAATATTTTTCAAAATCCGGTAAGGCCAGACCCCCTGATTTTTTTTCTCTTGTCAAGATTTCCGCTGCGATACGCGGCTTCTTGTTGGACCAGACAAATCTCGAGACAACGCTTTTTAAGGTCCCAAAGTACGCTCTGGGAATTGCTAATGGAAGCATTTGAAATTTATAATTTATTTTCGGGGCGATGATCATTTTTACAGCGTTAATTTTTCCAACCCATGAGAGCGATTTCGTTGTCCACTTTTTTGTCTCGTTTTTTATCTGGTCCAACAAGGGTATATAATTTATCAGATAAGTTTTTCTCAGTGTGTTTGCCAGTCTAACCCCTAAGTAGTTAATGTTCTCCCTCCAAGGAAATTGGAATTCCCTTTTTAATTGGGCCACTTCTGTTTTTTTTATGTTGATGTTCAGAATCTCCGATTTGACGGTGTTGATTTTAAAGTTGGACAACTGGCCATAGATGTTCAATACTTTAAGTAGATTAGGAAGAGTAATCCGGGGGGTAGTGAGGAAGAAGAGCACATCGTCCGCAAATGCGGCAAGCTTGTGTTCCTCATCTCCCACCTTAATCCCTCCGATATCGGGCATATTCCTTATTGTTGAGAGTAGGGGCTCCAGAGCTAGAACAAATAGGAGCGGAGACAGGGGGCAGCCCTGTCGAGTGCCGTTCTTCATGGTGAAGGCCGATGACAAAACTCCGTTCACCTTCACCCTCGCTTGTGGGAAGTTGTATAATATCTCAATCCAACTCCTCATTCTTGGGCCTATTCCCATGACCTCTAATGTTGTAAACATATGTCCCCAGTCTATTCTGTCGAACGCTTTCTCTGCGTCTAATGACAAGAATAGACTGGGGACATCCGCTATCCTACATGCCTGCATCAACAATAGTGCCCTTGTCCCATTATCCCTGCCCTCCCTTCCCATCACGAAACCAGCTTGGTCTGGGTGTATCAAGTCCGCTATCTTGATTTTAATTCTATTCGCCAGAACTTTCGCGAAGAGCTTTATGTCTGTATTCAGTAAGGCGATAGGTCGGTAGCTTGAGCAGAGCGTTTTATCCTTCCCATCCTTTAATATAAGTGTTATAGAGGCCATTAAAGCTTCTTTGTCCATTCTATGCTCTCCTCCAAGTTGGTTCCAATACTGGCAGAGCCTGGGGATTAAGATATCTGCGAATTTCTTGTAGTAAGTTAAAGAAAATCCGTCTGGCCCCGGGCTTCTGCCAGTAGGGGAGCTCTTAAGCGCCTCAGCAATTTCTTGTTCGGTCATGGGCCTATCCATGTGTAGGCTATCATCTAGTGGTAAGGCAGGGACTGCACTGTTCCTGACGAAATTCCTAGACTCTTCTAACTGGGTTTGTAAATTCTGTCCTTGTGTCCTGACATCGTAGAGGGATTCGTAATATAGTTTAAATTCATTGGCTATGTCTTTAGTAACATTAACCATTAACCCCGTTTTATTCTGAATCTTATCTATATAGTTAATTTCTCTCTTATTTTTCAACATTTTTGCCAGATGTTTACTACTTTTGTTACCCCACCTGTGTCGGTCTATGTCTAGTTTGTGGAACCATTTCCTAGCTTCTCTGTCCATTTCCATTTTTATTTCCTCTCTTTTATTCAGTAATCTATGGAAGGTATCGTGTCTTCTTGTTTTTTCATCCTTGTGTTCTTTTTCTAAGTTGCGCACTTCTTCTATCAGTTTCTCTCTTTGCTCCTTAATATTTCTTTTTTTCCCCGCTCCAATTGAAATAAAGATCCCCCTCATATAGGATTTGTGTGCCTCCCACAGTGAAGCCGGGCGGGTTTCCCCAGTGTCATTTATTTCAAAAAAAGATACTATTTCCTTCCTAATGGTTTCCTCCGTGGCGGCCTCTGCTAGTAGGCCGTCATTGAGGCTCCATGTGGTTGGACTCTTTGGGGTTCCCGTGAGTCTAATAGACATCGACAGGGGCGCGTGATCTGATAGGGTCGCTATCTCGATCTGGGACTCTAATACCTGATCTAGATTTTTATGTTCCACAAAAAAAATAATCCAACCGGGAATGTGTCCCATGGACCGGCGAAAAAAAAGTGTAGTCTCTAGTGTCTGGGTGTTGTATCCTCCACACATCAATTAACTGCCCGTCTCTCAATTTTTGTTTTATTGTTTTCCGTTGTCGGGTATTCAGGGAACGTGTTTTGGACGTAGAGTCCATCTTAGGGTCTAAACCGAAGTTCAAGTCGCCTGCCAGGATAATTTCGCCCGTACGAAAAATTGTTAGACGTCTCAACATTTGTACTAGAAATTCCGTCGGCTTTTTATTTGGACTATATATGTTTGCTAGTGTTACTTTTTTGTTACCTATTCTTCCATTTAAAAACAGGAACCTCCCTTCGGGATCTACCAGCCTGTCCCTGTATTCAAATTTGGTTCCTCTCGCAAACCCTATGGCCACCCCCTTTGCTCCTCTGGTCGGTGTATCCCCTTGGAACCACAACGGGTACTCGTAGGAGAGTATTCTGGTGCTGCTGTCTAAGGGTATGTGGGTCTCTTGTAAAAAAATCACCTGTGCGTGGTATGACTCTAATTCCTTCAGGATCTTATGTCGCTTGACCTTATCGTTAAGCCCCTTAACATTGTATGTAACAAATTTTAAGTCGCTATCAGGCATAGTCTTAGGTGTAGTCCTTAGTTTGGTACAATTTTTGTATGGCGATCCATTTTATCCGATCCCGTTTGGCTGAAACCCCCTTAATCCCTCCCTCCCCTCCCCCCCCCCTCCCCCGTTCTTTTCCCTCACCCCCCCAACCCCCCGCCACCCATTTCCCTCCCCTCACCCCCTCCCCCCTCCCTCCCTTGGGTCTATTTTCGACCCCTTGTAGGCAGCGAAGCATCTCTACGAGATTCCCCCTGGCTACTGCGCCTTCAGGGTGCAGTTACAGTATTGGCGGCAGACAGTAGAGTCCCCCCTCCCAATAGGGGGGGGGGGGAGTCTACCAGTGCCGCATGACCTCCCCGGGGTCCCCGCCACCCCTACCGCCTCCATTCGCCTCTAAATTTATTTTGATCTTGCCCTTTTTGCTCGGGGATATATGGGAGAGAGCGAGGGGGAGAGAGGAGAAGAAGAACAAAAAAAAAAAAAAAAAAAAAAAAATAAGTCTCCCTCTCCTCCCCACCAACCCCCTCCCCCCACGTCTCCCCTCCTCTTCTCCCCCTTTTTTCTGGACTTCTTCCCCCCATCTCCCAGCCTCCCCTCATCTGACCGGGGTTTATTGTTTTAGTTCCGGTTGGCTGGCATTACTGGGATAGGGATCCCCAAATCTTGACAAAAATTCTGTAACTCATCGAGGTACTTCAGGCGAAAAGTTCTTCCGTCCTTAACCACAATCAACGCTGTCGGGAAACCCCAAGTGTATTTCAGGTTCAAGGTCCTTAAACTAGACAATAAGGGCTTCATCTGTCGTCGTCTTGCAAGGGTTCCTGCGGAAAGATCGGGGAACACCTGCAGTTCAGAATCGTCGTATTTTAGGGGATTTCCTCTGATCTTACTCCAAATTTGCGATTTATCTTCATAGGAGTGGAATCTTATGAGGACGTCACGCGGTATTTCCTCTCCCATCGCCGGGGGTTTCCTAACCCGATGGATCCGATCTATTTTTAACTCGTAGTCTTCCCCCCTATCCAATAGGGGTTTAAAGAGTTTTAGCATTTTTTCCTTTAAATCTTCCCCTCTCTGTTCAGGAAGAGACCTAATCCTTAGGTTCTGCCTTCTGCTCTGGTCTTCCATATATTCCATTTTATAAATCATATCTCTTTGATGCATTAGAAATTGCCCCATCTGTGTTCTTAATTCCTGGTTTACTTGCGCTTGTATTGTTGTAGACTCTTCTACTGTCTCCACTCTTTTTAGCAGGGCGCACATGTCTCCTCTCACATTTAGAATTTCCAGTTTGATGGAGTTCTCTAGTTTGGAGAACATCTCGGCCATGTCTGTTTTTGTGGGAATTTGTGTAATGTCTCTCTGATCTGGAGTAACTTCGGCCATCCCCACCTTGTCTTGCTCCAGTTCTAATCTGGATATCTCCGCCTGCTCTGCCCTTATTTTTTCCTGCTCTTTCTTTTTTTCCTTAGCCCCAAGTTGCTTTTTTTCCATCTCAGGGCTCTTCAGGCTAACGTCTTTGAGATATTTTTGGATAGAGCTGGAGTTCAAACTCTCTTTGGGGGTTTTGGGATCAGTGCTCCTCTGTGACCTCCCCTTCATAATTATCTCTCAAGTCGATGGGAAAAAAAAGCATTACTCTCCTTACCCTGGAATATATGGTTATTTGCAACAAAATGTCTTTTTATCAGGATAGGGGGTGTCGTAGCCTCTCCTGCACGCTTTGTGTCAAGCCTTTTCCCTCTGCTTCTTCTTCTGCCCAAGTTTCTCAACCACCACTCTCTTACTTGTGCTAGATCCTCTTAATGTGTCAATGGGCTTTCACACTTCAACCGCTGCAGTTACAATTCCGCCACGTTTAACTTTGAGCCTTTATATTTAATAGGGTTTTAGATGTGCCGTAGTAGTATTTATCAGTGATTTCACTAGGCTCCTCGTTCAGTTCCAGGTGTCCTAGCACCCCGCTGTGCTTAACAGGCTATTGATAGAAATAAGAGCGAAATAAGAGCATGGGCAAGTTGACTTTGTAGCTTTATGGCTTTATATGTGCGGGCATACCGTTGGACAGAGACAGATGATTAATAATGCTAGATTTTATCTCTCTGCTATAGTAATGGTCTCCTGGCGCACAGATGTATTCAACAGCAACTAGAGTCAGGGTTTTAGCTTTATGATTTTGTCGCTTTATAACCAAAAGCAGTCCAGCCGGAGAAAAAATCATCAAAGTAGAAAAAGGAAAAAGAAACAGTCCATAATTCAGGGAGTCCGTATTTAGTAAAGCCTTAGAGGGGTCAGGTTGACTTCATCTTTATGAGCGTATAAATCATGTTTACAAGAGTAAAGATAGCAAAAAAGGCCATACCTTAACGAGGAATGTCCCTCAGCTATCCCCTCTAAATACCTGCTATTGTTCTTTGTAATTTTATGGCTTTATATATGCGGGCAACTCATTGAGCAGAGACAGAAGATTGAAGTTGCAGTGAGGTATTTATCAATAATAGCACTTATCTCTCTTTCCTAGTCAGGTTATCCAGTCACCCAAATATGTTCAACGTAATCAACCACTTTTGAAATCAGGATTTTAGCTTTAAAATTTTGTCGCTTTATAGCTAGAAGCAGCCCAGAGGCGCAAAAAAAACATTAAGCCAAAACAAAGAAGAAGAAGCAGTCCATGGTTCAGGGAGTTCACATTTGACAAAGCCTTGCAGAGGTCAGGTTGACTTTGTCTTTTATGCGCAAATAAATCATGTTACAGGAGTAAAAGAAGCAGAAAAAAAAGTCCATACCTGAACGATGAATTCCCCTCTAGTCTCCCCTCTAGGTACCTGCTATTGTTAGCGTGCGTGCAGGAGGGCAGCTGTGGAGGGACGGCCGATCTTCTTCTCCCGTTCAGGCGCTAAAGCGCATTGTAGTTGCTTGGGAGAATAGCTGCTGAGCTTCCTAGTGGGGCCGGAACGAGCGCCTAAGTTTGCCGATGGGCCGTTTCTCCCCTTAGGATGGAATCTGGGGATCGGGGCTCCGGCGTGCCACTGGTTTGTGGGGCGGAATGCCGCTTACGCGGGTCGTCCGGCGGCAGGGGTGTCCCCGGGGGGTACGCTTTCCGGCGGGCTTAGGTAGCGTGCAAGCGGGCTCTCACCTCCGCCTGTCGTTTCCCGGCTCTCATCCTCCGCCGGCGTTCCATGCGGCCTGTGTCACCGCCGCTGCCGAAAACTCCTCCCCCTACGCCGGCGTGTTACGTCAGCATGGCGTGTGTCTGCCTCCAATGCGCCGAAACCCCCTGGTCTGACCACTCCATCGTCACTCTCAAAATCCACAACGCATTGTCACCCACCGGTCCCCCTCAATGGCGCCTCAGTAAATCCAATTGTCATCCAAACTCAAAAAGGAACATAAAATCACTATAGAGAAATTGGAAAAAGACTTTGAACGTCTCAGTAAGGCTCATAAAGCCAAACCCACCTCAGCCAGCCTTTCCCAACTTGAATCCTCCCGTGTGGCCTTGAACCTAGCTCTGACCACTAATGCTGACAAACACTTGCGCTGGTTAAGCGGCAAGTTCTACCTACAGGCAGACAAAATCGGTCCTCGTCTGGTGACGAAACTCTCCCCTAAACTGAAAAACTTCACATTGCCCAAGATAAAAACGGACTCGGGTTCCCTTTCCCAGAATCCCCAAAAAATTTTAGACACCTTCCACACGTTTTACTCGAACCTCTACTCTGCCCCTTCCATGACAGACCCAGTCCCTCTAGAAACCTTCCTAGAAAACGTAAAATTACCGGAGCTCTCTGAGTCACATAGGTCCATGATGGATGCTCCTTTTACCACAGAGGAAGTCCTCGATGTCATTAAAAACCTTAAAACAAACTCTGCCCCTGGCCCAGATGGCTTTTCCGCCCAATATTACAAAACCTTTTCCGAAATCCTCTCTCCTCGTCTGGTCCGCCTTTTCAACTCCCTACGCGAAGGTTCCCCCCTTGAACCAGCGGCTAACCTCGCATTTATTACGGTTATTCCCAAACAAGGGAAAGACTCCAGCGATGAAAGCAACTATAGGCCAATTTCTTTAATCAACAACGACCTCAAAATCATGACCAAAGTCTTAGCCAACAGAATGGCCTCCTTCATTGCGTCCTACGTACACAAGGACCAAGTGGGTTTTATTCCCGGGAGACAGGGGCCGGACCAGATTAGGAGAGCAGTAGACCTGATATCGCTTATGCACTCCGCCTGGGATGGCGACCCCCAACAACTAGGCTACATACTCTCCATAGACCTGCAGAAAGCCTTCGACACAGTTACCTGGCCTTACCTATTTTCCATCCTACGTCGATGGGGGTTTGGCCCGGACTTCTTACAAACGTTATCTTCCCTCTACTCCACCCCGAGAGCCCAGATTAAACTACAAGGCCACCTCTCTAAACAGATCCCAATCTTGAAAGGTACTAGACAAGGATGCCCCCTTTCTCCTCTACTCTTCGCTATAGCGATAGAAACTCTGGCGTTAGCAATCAGGCAAGATCCAGACATCAGTGGGGTTGTATGCGGCAATCAGATGCACAAATGTGCGCTCTTTGCAGATGACGTCCTCCTGTTTCTCACCTCCCCTCTCACGTCCACTCCTAAGGTCCTAAAGCTGCTCCACGCTTTTGGAGCAGCTTCAGGTCTTAAAATCAACATGTCAAAATCCCTGGCTCTCAACATAACTGTTCCCCAAGACATAGTAGACAGGCTAAAAGCCAACTTCCCTTTCTCCTGGAGCTCCTCCTCCCTTCCCTATTTAGGGGTTTTCCTTACCCCCAAAATTGACCTTTTGTACCATCACAATTACACACCCATGCTGAAGAGACTCTCAGACGATTTGGCACAATGGTCCCTTTATAACCTGTCCTGGCTGGGTAGAGTTAACTCAGTCAAGATGACCCTCCTCCCAAGACTCCTGTACCTCTTCAGGTCTCTGCCAATCCCCGTTAAGAAACGGGATCTAGACAGATTCCAATCCACGGTATCTAGATTTATCTGGGGTGGCAAGGGTCATCGTCTTTCAAACTCAGTGCTGTTTAGAGCAAGAAAGAAAGGAGGACTAGGACTCCCGAATCTTTGGAAGTATTTTCAAGCAGCTCAACTTTGTCAGTTCTCCGTAATTTACTCCAGGTCCCCAAAACCCGACTGGGTTGAAATTGAACGACAGGCTACCCCCAACCACACGTTAGACTACTTGATCTGGAAAACACGTAGAGATCGCCCTGCGATCCTATCCCCCACCCTCTCACACTCGATGACCCTCTGTGACTCTCTTCACAAACATACCGCTCTAATATCACCCTGGCATCCTCTCACCCATATCTTCAACAACCCCTCCTTCCCTCCAGGACTAAACATCAAGGCATTTGCATGGTGGCTCGACAAAGGCTTGTATAGAATCGGTCAATACTTCAATGCTGATGGACCCCTCTCTCTAAAATACTGCATATCCAAGCTGGACATGCCCCCCTCGGAAACCTATCGGTACTATCAGCTACGCCACTTCCTACACACAGTCTGGAGCAGTTCAGATAAGGCGCTCTCTGTCACCCAATATGAGCACTGGTGCTCCTCAGCCATGGGCGTCAGGGGGGGTATCTCCCTGATCTACTCAGCGCTTGCTGAACCTCAGGGCAAGGCGAACTACATGTTGAGGTGGGAGCAGGACCTACAGTTTGAATGGGATCTGGACACTTGGCACACGCACTTCTCTTACTCATTTAAAGGCATCTTGAACATCTCCCTCATGGAGGCAGATGTTAAAGTGATATCTAGATGGTATCTAGTCCCTACCCGCCTCTCTAAATTCTACCCCCAGTCTTCCCCACTTTGCTTCAGGGGATGTGACAGCCTAGGCTCCCTCCTACACATAGTCTGGGAATGCCCTAAAATCAGGGGCTTTTGGAACAAGGTCTTTTACCTCATACGTACAGTCACAGGACTCAAAATCCCGCAGGACCCTCTCATAGCTCTCCTCAACAAGACTATCCCGCATACTCCTAAATTGACCCGTTCGCTCATTCATTTTATCCTACTAGGGGCCAAGATCACTATAGCTCAATCTTGGAAATCGCCCTCAGTCTCACTCCGACGAGCTAAACAAAAGATCTCATGGTTAATGGCTCAGGAAAAAATTGCCCACACTCTTCTAGACACATTAGACAAATTCCATCTCACATGGGAACCGTGGGCCCAATACACGGGCACTTCATTGATTCTCCTATGAGAAAGGCTGTCAATCTCCCTGACAGACCTACACATGCTCCGCAGCTTCTCTCCGCGAGGAACCCCCATCCAACCTCCCCCCCCCCCTCCCTCACTCCCTGTCTCCTCTCTCCTCCCTCCCCTTCCTTTTCTCTCGCTGGCTCTCCCTCTACTCATTCAACTTCTACTTGAAGGGTCCTGGCGCACTCAGGACCCCAGTTCCGGTAAAAGGGTTCGACATATTTTGACACCTGAAGGTACACAAGGGCAGCCCGCTTGATCAAAAACTGTAGCCCTAGCCTCGTCAGGCCTACTCTCACCCTTCCCCTCACTACGTGAGGGTCCAAATTTTTGCCCACGGTAGCACCCTTACCCCTGTCAGGGGTTAGTAATCTGCTATGGTGAGCAGGGTCGTCGTACCCTCTCACGCTAGGTTCACCTGAAGCTCTGGCCCCTGTCCCACCCATGCACAGCAAGATCCCCTTAGGGGGTGTGTGGGAGGCCAGAGACCAGACGCTGATTAAGTCTCTTACGAAAGCATTCTTAGAAGTTATCGATCCCCGCCCGAGGGCAACAGTGCCTAGGCCATTAGAACAAGGATCACTCTCCTAAATTCTCCTCAAGCGGCCTGACTGGTGTACGCATACCGTCTATTACATTGCCCAGTGAATATGCCTGTAAACTGCTCTCTGTACGGACCCTCTAGGGGGCGCCATGTTCTCATGTTCTGTTTCACGTTTTTATACCTTTGTAATGTTCTGTTTCACGTTTTTATACTTTTTAAAAACTAACGTTTTTCGGGAGCAGTCATTTTAATGATTTTATTTACAATAAATCATTTAATAAAACAAAAAAAAAAAAAAAAAAAAAGAATCTGAACAGGTACATTATGAAGTGTAGCTCCATCCCAAAAAAATCTATTTTTAAGCTTTTTGGAGACATAGGGAGGGGTTATCACCCCTGTAACATTTGCTGTCATCTGTTCAGAACATGTCACCTAACTTTCCGTCCCAATGACAAATGTTTTTGGAAAAAAGTGGGGTTTTAATTGAAACAAGGATTGGTGATAAAGTATCAGTAGAGAGGAGATACCTTTTTCCCAAATTAAATCTAACAGGATAGAATTTCCCTTCCTAGGGGTAGATTTCCTCTCACTTCCTGTTTTCTCTTTCCATTTGCAAGTAGGAGTCGTTTGTAAGTTGGATGTTTGAAAGTAGGGGCCTGGCGTATATACTCTGCAGAAATTTGCCCTATTAGATGTTGGTGTAGCCACAAGACTGGTGGGCACAGGAATGGGCCCTGCTGTGAGTTAATAGATCAAGATTTGTAATTGCATGCACCTGTTGAACAGGGCAGAAAAATTGGGGGTGGTGGTGGTGGTGGTGGACGGTGTTGCCACAAGACTGTAAGCTCTCACAGTTACTCTTGGTGGGCGCAGGAATAGGCCCTGCTGTGAGTTATTAGATCAAGATTTGTAATTGCAAGCACCTGATGAACAGGGCAGAAAAATTGGGCCTTTGGCGGTGGTAGTGGACGGTGTTGCCACAAGACTGTAGGCCCTCATAGTTACTCTTGGTGGGCGCAGGAATGGGCCCTGCTGTGAGTTATTAGATCAAGATTTGTAATTGCAAGCACCTGATGAACAGGGCAGAAAAATTGGGCCTTTGGCGGTGGTGGTGGACGGTGTTGCCACAAGAATGTAGGCCCTCATAGTTACTCTTGGTGGGCGCAGGAATGGGCCCTGCTGTGAGTTATTAGATCAAGATTTGTAATTGCAAGCACCTGATGAACAGGGCAGAAAAATTGGGCCTTTGGCGGTGGTGGTGGACGGTGTTGCCACAAGACTGTAGGCCCTCATAGTTACTCTTGGTGGGCGCAGGAATGGGCCCTGCTGTGAACTATTAGATCAAGATTTGTAATTACCCGCCCCTGTTAAACAGGGGCTGAAAAATTGTGCCTTAGGCACTGGTGCTGGTGCCACAACACTGCAACCCCTCACAGATACTGTACTTGGAGCACAGCAGTCACACGTGTTGCGAAGCATTTTTTTAAAAAATTGTAATTACCCGCCCCTGTTAAACAGGGGCTGAAAAATTGTGCCTTAGGCACTGGTGCTGGTGCCACAACACTGCAACCCCTCACAGATACTGTACTTGGAGCACAGCAGTCACACGTGTTGCAAAGCATTTTTTTAAAAAATTGTAATTACCCGCCCCTGTTAAACAGGGGCTGAAAAATTGTGCCTTAGGCACTGGTGCTGGTGCCACAACACTGCAACCCCTCACAGATACTGTACTTGGAGCACAGCAGTCACATGTGTTGCGAAGCATTTTTTTTAAAAAATTGTAAGTACACGCCCCTGTTAAACATCACACGTGTTGCGAAGCATTTTTTTTTAAAAATTGTAAGTACCGCCCCTGTTAAACAGGGGCTGAAAAATTTGCCTTAGGCACTGGTGCTGGTGCCACAACACTGCAACCCCTCACAGATACTGTACTTGGAGCACAGCAGTCACACGTGTTGCGAAGCATTTTTTTAAAAAATTGTAAGTACACGCCCCTGTTAAACAGGGGCTGAAAAATTTGCCTTAGGCACTGGTGCTGGTGCCACAACACTGCAACCCCTCACAGATACTGTACTTGGAGCACAGCAGTCACACGTGTTGCGAAGCATTTTTTTATAAAAATTGTATGTACACGCCCCTGTTAAAAAGGGGCTGAAAAATTGTGCCTTAGGCACTGGTGTGGTGGCATGGATCATTGAGGAGGAGGAAGAGGATAGTCAGTGAACATAAGAGGACAGTCACTCAGCATCAGCATAGGCAGTCTTGAAGGGATGTGATATTAAAAATTATTCGGTTATATCCGCCTCAGGTGCCTGGTAGCTGGTGGTGATCCAAGACTGATTCATTTTGATGAAGGTCAGTCGATCAACCGAGGCGGTGGACAGGCGCACCCTATGATCGGTGACAAATCCTCAGCAGCACTGAATGTGCGTTCGGAAAGAACGCTGGAGGCAGGACAGGCCAGTAGCTCAATTGCATACTGTGCAAGCTCTGGCCAGTGATCCATCCTCAGGACCCAGTAAGCCAGAGGATTTTCGGTGGGAAAGGTGTCCAAGTCTGACCTTGCCCCAAGGTATTCCTGCACCATGTATATCAGACGCTGGCGATGGTTGCTGGAACCGATCATACCTTGGGGCTGCGGACTAAAAAATTGTCTGAACGCATCGGTCAGACGTCCACCTTCCCCACCGCTCCTTCTGCTACTGACCGAAGCCTCAGCAACTCGTCGCCCAGGACCAGGAGTTTGTAGCCTCCCAGTTTCTGGGAACGCGTTGCACAGACCTTTCTGCAAGGCCTCCCTGAGATGTCTCATCCTCTGCTCCCTCTGCGACGGCAAGATAAGGTCCGCAACCTTACCCTTGTACCGCGGATCAAGGAGAGTGGCCAGCCAGTAATGGTCCCTCTCCTTGATCCGAAGAACACGAGGATCCTTCCGCAGGCTTTGCAGGATCAGGGAGGCCATGCAGCGTAGGTTAGCTGAGGCATTCGGTCCGGAGTCTTCTGGGTCACTGAGGATGACATGATCGCCAGCCACCTCCTCCCAGCCACGTACAAGTCCACTGGTTTGTTGGGACTGTACATCATTCCTAAAAGACTGCTGCTGCTGATGCTGAGTGCCAGGCTCCACCTCCATGCTCACACAATCCTCCTCCTCCTCCTCCTCCTCCTCTCCTCATCCTCTTCCTGTGTGATGGGTGGGACAGAAGGAACACTGTCCGGATAAAGGGGGCCTTGAGAGGCAAGGAAGTCCTCCTCTTCCTGCCTCTGTTCTGCCTCAAGTGCCCTGTCCATTATCCCACGCAGCGTATGCTCCAACAGGTGGACAAGAGGGACAGTGTCACTGATGCATGCACTGTCACTGCTCACCATCCTCGTGGCCTCCTCAAATGGTGAGAGGACAGTGCATGCATCCCTGATCATGCTCCACTGACGTGGGGAAAAAAAACCAAGCTCCCCTGACCCTGTCCTGGTGCCATAGTCGCAAAGGTACTCATTGATGGCCCTCTGCTGCGTGTGCAGTCGCTGCAGCATGGCCAACGTTGAGTTCCACCTGGTGGGCATGTCACATATTAGGCGGTTCTTGGGCAGGTTCAGCTCCTTTTGCAGCTCAGTCAGCCGAGCACTGGCATTATAAGATCGGCGGAAATGCACACAGACTTTCCTGGCCTGCCTCAGGACATCCTGTAAGCCTGGGAACCTGCCCAAGAACCGCTGCACCACCAGGTTGAGGACGTGAGCCATGCAGGGCACATGGGTGAGCTGCCCCTGTCGCAGGGCGGAGAGGAGGTTGGTGCCATTGTCAGAAACGACCATTCCTGGCTTAAGCTGACGTGGCGTCAACCACCTCTCGGCCTGCCCCTGCAGAGCTGCCAGAACCTCTGGCCCAGTGTGGCTCCTGTCCCCCAAACACACCAGCGCAAGCACGGCATGGCATCTTTTTGCCTGCGTACTTGCGTAGCCCCTTGTACGCCTACGGAGCACCGCTGGTTCCAAGGACAGAGCACTGGAGGAAGAAGAAGAGGAGGGGGGGGTGGAGGAGAGAGGTGTGTCACAACCAGTAGCAGTAGTAGCGTTTTGGAGGCGTGGTGGCGGAACAACCTCCAACACTACTGCACCTTGTCCTGCATCCCTCCCAGCTGCCAATAGAGTGACCCAATGGGCCGTGAAAGAAAGGTACCGTCCCTGTCCATGCCTGCTGGACCATGAGTCAGCGGTAATATGCACCTTACCGCTGACCGCCCTGTCCAGCGAGGCATGGACATTGCCCTCCACATGCCGGTAGAGAGACGGAATCGCCTTCCGTGAGAAAAAGTGGCGTTTGGGAACCTGCCACTGAGGAACCGCACATTGAACAAACTCATGGAAGGGGGCCGAGTCTACCAACTGAAAAGGCAGCAGTTGAAGTGCTAGCAATTTAGCCAGGCTAGCATTCAACCGCTGGGCATGTGGATGGCTGGGAGTGTACTTCTTTCTACGGTCCAGCAGCTGGGGCAGGGAAATTTGCCTGCTGCAATCGGACGTCGGTGTACTGCAAGTACTTGGTTGTGACACACCTAATTCTACACCTTCAGTCCTCTCAGAGCAGCTTTCAGAGAGGACTGAAGGTGTAGTGGGGATGGAGATCCCAGCTGAGGAGGAGCAAGGAGAGGTCCGCTTAGTTCTTTGGTGTGGGTCTTTTATGTGTGCCTGCCAACGAGCTGCATGGCAGGTCGCCATATGTCTGGTCATGCTTGTGGTGCCCAAGCGGCTGATGTTTTGGCCACGCGAGATACGCTTGAGACAAATATTGCAAATAGCAGTGGTGCGATCTGCTGCACTCGTCTCAAAAAAGGCCCACACCAAAGAACTTTTCTGATAACGTGCAGAGGCAGCGCCCTGCACAGGCGGAGCTCTGCGGTGTTGTACAGTTGCTGTGCTGGCCTCTACCTGGCCTCCAGGGGGCATCCTGCCTCGTTGGACATGTGACGCCGCATCCTCCTCCTCCTCGTCCTCCTCCTCATCCTCTCTCCCTTCAGGCACCCACGTGGAGTCAGTGACCTCATCATCCCCTCCCTCTTCACCACTAGAGCAAACCTGGCAGTAAGCTGCAGCTGGTGGAACAGTACTGCCAGATTCCTCAAGCTGGGTATCATCATCCGAGCCTTCGAATCGTTGGGCATCCTCCTGGAGCATGTACCCAACACTGTGCTCAGAGTTCGGGGGACTCCTCAGGAGGACATGGTGGGTCTAGGGAAGGGGTGGCTGATGATGCTCTGCCAGTACCCTGAGCCTGGGTGAGAGAGGATGAGGAGGATGAGGAGGGCTTGGTCATCCATTCTACCAAGCCTTCAGCATGATGCGGCTCCACATGTCCAGCTGCCGAAAACAAAGACGCGCGTGTCCCATGGCCACGTGCTGATGACGATGCACGACCACGTCCACGGCCACGGCCACGTCCACTAGAAACAGAGCCTGCCTGCCCTGTGTTCTTGGCTCTGCACGCTCTGCCTCCCCTTGGCGGTCTTCCAGCCATTGTAGTCGGTAGTCCTGTGGGTGCTGCTGAGAAGAATATATAGGAGCTCTGTGTGATGCCACTAACACACTAGAAGTCCTATGGGTGCTTCTGCAAAGAAAATAGAGGAGCTCTGTGTGATGCCACTAACACACTAGAAGTCCTATGGGTGCTGCTGAGAAGAAAATATATACTAGCTCTGTGTGATGCCACTAACACACTAGAAGTCCTATGGGTGCTTCTGCAAAGAAAATAGAGGAGCTCTGTGTGATGCCACTAACACACTAGAAGTCCTGTGGGTGCTTCTGCAAAGAACATAGAGGAGCTCTGTGTGATGCCACTAACACACTAGAAGTCCTGTGGGTGCTGCTGAGAAGAAAATATAGGAGCTCTGTGTGATGCCACTAACACACTAGAAGTCCTATGGGTGCTTCTGCAAAGAAAATAGAGGAGCTCTGTGTGATGCCACTAACACACTAGAAGTCCTGTGGGTGCTTCTGCAAAGAAAATAGAGGAGCTCTGTGTGATGCCACTAACACACTAGAAGTCCTGTGGGTGCTGCTGAGAAGAAAATATAGGAGCTCTGTGTGATGCCACTAACACACTAGAAGTCCTATGGGTGCTTCTGCAAAGAAAATAGAGGAGCTCTGTGTGATGCCACTAACACACTAGAAGTCCTGTGGGTGCTTCTGCAAAGAAAATAGAGGAGCTCTGTGTGATGCCACTAACACACTAGAAGTCCTGTGGGTGCTGCTGAGAAGAAAATATAGGAGCTCTGTGTGATGCCACTAACACACTAGAAGTCCTATGGGTGCTTCTGCAAAGAAAATAGAGGAGCTCTGTGTGATGCCACTAACACACTAGAAGTCCTGTGGGTGCTGCTGAGAAGAAAATATAGGAGCTCTGTGTGATGCCACTAACACACTAGAAGTCCTATGGGTGCTTCTGCAAAGAAAATAGAGGAGCTCTGTGTGATGCCACTAACACACTAGAAGTCCTGTGGGTGCTTCTGCAAAGAAAATAGAGGAGCTCTGTGTGATGCCACTAACACACTAGAAGTCCTGTGGGTGCTGCTGAGAAGAAAATAGAGGAGCTCTGTGTGATGCCACTAACACACTAGAAGTCCTATAGGTGCTTCTGGGAAGAAAATATAGGTCTGTGTGATGGGACTAACACACTTCAAGTCCTATAGGTGCTTCTGGGAACAAAATATAGGATCTCTGTGTGATGGGACTAACACACTTCAAGTCCTATAGGTGCTTCTGGGAAGAAAATATAGGTCTGTGTGTGATGGGACTAACACACTTCAAGTCCTATAGGTGCTTCTGGGAAGAAAATATATGATCTCTGTCTGATGGGACTAACACACTTCAAGTCCTATAGGTGCTTCTGGGAAGAAAATATAGGTCTGTGTGATGGGACTAACACACTTCAAGTCCTATAGGTGCTTCTGGGAACAAAATATATGATCTCTGTGTGATGGGACTAACACACTTCAAGTCCTATAGGTGCTTCTGGGAAGAAAATATATGATCTCTGTGTGATGGGACTAACACACTTCAAGTCCTATAGGTGCTTCTGGGAACAAAATATATGATCTCTGTGTGATGGGACTAACACACTTCAAGTCCTATAGGTGCTTCTGGGAAGAAAATATAGGTCTGTGTGATGGGACTAACACACTTCAAGTCCTATAGGTGCTTCTGGGAACAAAATATATGATCTCTGTGTGATGGGACTAACACACTTCAAGTCCTATAGGTGCTTCTGGGAAGAAAATATATGATCTCTGTGTGATGGGACTAACACACTTCAAGTCCTATAGGTGCTTCTGGGAACAAAATATATGATCTCTGTGTGATGGGACTAACACACTTCAAGTCCTATAGGTGCTTCTGGGAAGAAAATATAGGTCTGTGTGATGGGACTAACACACTTCAAGTCCTATAGGTGCTTCTGGGAACAAAATATATGATCTCTGTGTGATGGGACTAACACACTTCAAGTCCTATAGGTGCTTCTGGGAAGAAAATATAGGAGCTCTGCCTGCCTGCCACGAACACACTAAAAGTCCTATAGGTGCTTCTGGGAACAAAATATAGGAGCTCTGCCTGCCTGCCACGAACACACTACAAGTCCTATAGGTGCTTCTGGGAACAAAATATAGGAGCTCTGCCTGCCTGCCAGGAACACACTACAAGTCCTATAGGTGCTTCTGGGAACAAAATATAGGAGCTCTGCCTGCCTGCCAGGAACACACTACAAGTCCTATAGGTGCTTCTGGGAACAAAATATAGGAGCTCTGCCTGCCTGCCACGAACACACTACAAGTCCTATAGGTGCTTCTGGGAACAAAATATAGGAGCTCTGCCTGCCTGCCACGAACACACTACAAGTCCTATAGGTGCTTCTGGGAACAAAATATAGGAGCTCTGCCTGCCTGCCACGAACACACTACAAGTCCTATAGGTGCTTCTGGGAACAAAATATAGGAGCTCTGCCTGCCTGCCACGAACACACTACAAGCCCCTCTTTCTAAATCAATCTTTGTAAATGAATCTATCTAACTCAATCTCTCTAAGTAAATCTCTCTAACTAACTAAATCCAGCAGAGTGTCACAGATCTATCCTGCTCTATCTACGCCGGAACAGCATGTGACCGGCGCAGACGGCGTGGCGGCCTTTTATAGGGGGGGGCGTGTACTAAAGCCCCTGAGCTGTAATTGGCTACAGGCGTCCTGCCTGTAGCCAATTATGGCTCTTCGAGTTTCCGGGGCTGTGATTGGCCAAGCATGCGGGGTCACAGTGCATGCTTGGCCAATCATCAGCCAGCAATGCACTGCGCCGGCCGCGCCGGCCGCAATGCATTGCGGGGCCGCTCGCATCACACGAACGTGATGCGAGCGGCCAAAATAGTTCTGGGCTCGCCGAGCGAGCGAACGCCCGGTGCTCGATGCGACCGTGGGTTCGCATCGAGCACCGGGCCCATCCCTAAAAGTGAGTATGAGTCGATTCTACTACTTCTTTTATGGAAGGAGGATCTGGGTTTTTACATTTTCTTGTAATACTAATCCTGGCGGATAACAAAATATGTGTGAACACATTTTTGATTGGAGTAGGATAGCGAGTGAGATCAAGGGATAGTAGAGCTAATGAGGGATCTGGAGGTAAGATTGCGTTGTGAATTTCAGACATGACCTGAAAAATTTGTTCCTAATATTTCTTAAGTTTTGGACATGTCCAAAATGCATGCAGCATATCTCCTTTTTGTCCGCACATTCTCCAACATTTATCGTCTAATGAGCAGTTAAATTTGGATATTTTGTAAGATACCAACGTTGAGTCAGTTTAATGGATGTCTCCCATAACGTTGAACAGCATGTGGCCTTATAAGTGGTAATACAAGCCTCTTTCCATTGGTCCACCGTATAGGTGCCTCCTAAATCTTCTTCCCATCTAATTAGAGGGGGGGTCTTTATAAACACACTTTTTTGTTGAAGAAGATTATAGAAAAGGGAAATCCCTTTTTGATGATGTAAGGGGATTTTAAGGAAGGACCAAGCCGATTGGGGTACATTATATGTCTATGATGGGAGATTGGTAATGCAATTCTTAGTTCGGATATAAAGGAATATATCCGAATTTGGCAATTGAAAATTCCTTTGAAGTGTAGGGAATGGTTTAATCTCCCCATTGTCTAGTAGGTCTGATAGAAATGTAATGCCTTTCGCTATCCATGGTGAAAATGAGGTTGAGTGGTAGAGAGAGGGTGCGAAGAAGTTAGGTGTAGAAATCGATTCCAGGATTTGAGAGTTGCTAATATTGTTGGGGAGATGCGAGAAGGTGTCTTGGCTCCAAGTGCTATGGAGGGGATCCATAAAGATAAATTGTTTCCCGGGACGTTAGCGTTTTCCATCTTCCCCCATATTGTCGATGGAGGTGACATAAACCAGTCTTTAAATTGTGTAAGCACCAAGGCTAAATAATAATCTTGAAAATCTACATACCCCGTTCCACCAGCTTGACGTCTCTTCACTAAATTTGAAAGTGTACATCTAGACTTCTTACCCTGCCAGATAAATTTAGAGAAGAGAGTTTGAAGTGATTGGAAAAATTTAGACGGAATTGGGATCGGTAGAGTCCTAAAAAAGTACAATATTTGTGGAAGATGAAGCATTTTAAAGGCTGCTAGATGCCCCATCCATGAGAACTCATGAGATGCTAGTTTAGTAAGATTCTCTTGTAAAGAATTACGCAGAGGAATGTAATTATATTGGAACAGTGTTTTACACAAGTTTGGTAGATGAATACCCAAATATTTAATTGTATTTTCAGCCCACATATAAGGAAAGTTTAGTTTAATTAATTTAATGGTATGTTCATCAATGCCCAGATTTAGTATACAGGATTTATTCGCATTAAGCTTATAGTAAGAGACTTAAAAATACAATGTAGACCTAGTGTGCATATACACAGCCAATACCCCTAAAGGATGCTTAAATAGATAGATAGTCTATCTATTTAAGCATCCTTTTAGGGGTATTGGCTGTATATATGCACACTAGGCCTACATTGTATTTTTGTGTTCATTTAATAAGGATGCGATAGACCACCTACATTCTATCGCCATCTGCCCAAATTCTTTTTCATAGTAAGAGACTTACTGAACAAATTTTGTGTTTTCTGAATTTCCCGTAAGGATTTCAAGGGATCAGCTATCATAAAAGAACTTTTACATATGTTTTTTTTGCGAGATTCCAAGAATTCCCTGTCGGCAGCTTTAGAGAGGTTGATTTAAATATGTTCAATTGCTTCAGCTATGTTCCAATCAATTCCTTTATTTTTATATATATTCCGGAATTCCCCTGTTTGGATTCCGAGATATATTTTCAAAAAAATAGATCAGCTCATAACTAATTTTCTGTGGCAGGGGCGACACCCCCGAATTATGCTCCGGGTGTTGCAACTGCTGTGGAAACAAGGGGATTGGCGGTCCCAGACTTTCACAGATATTTCTTAGCGGGTCAGCTAGTGTTCCTACATAGGTGGTTTACGGTACCTGAGGATGACACTGCCAATACACTAGAGGCGGCGGTTGTGGGCTCGTATGAAGCACTGACACATCTCCCATATCGGGGGGTCAGGGCTCCGTGTGTGCCATTTTTTTTTTATTGGGAATGGACACGATAGAGAATCTGCTGTAAATATTTGAGCTGAAGGGGCAGAATATAGGGCCAGTATTGCTTTATTGATTTGACCTGTTAATCCAAATTTTGTTAAAACCGATGATGGGTAGCCCCAATGCACTCTATCAAACGCTTTTTCCACGTCAATCGATAGAAACAAGGATGGCGTTTTAGTGAGACCTACATGGTGAATCACATTTATCATTGTTCTAGTAGCATCCGATGCTTGTCTTCCTTTAGTGAAGCCTGATTGATCTCTATTTATTATATAGGGTAACAAATTGTCTAATATTTTAGCTATGATCTTCGCATACATTTTTATATCTAAATTGAGTAGGGAAATCGGTCAAAAATTTTGTGGTGAAGATGGTTCTTTATCTGGCTTCGTATTTAGGTTTTATTCCACCAGTAAGGATAATTGGTTGTTTTTATACCAAAGATTAGTTTGAAGAAAAAAGACAAAATACCCCCCAACATGGGTATTGGGGACTTTTAAGGCAACAGACAAAAGAATGTACACATAAATTGTCTTGATATTAATCTATTTATTTGTATCTAAAAATAGTTGTTAGATTACGGTGCAAACATCACCAGAGAAAATATATAAGTCATAAAAGCAGCAAGTTACAAACATGAGTCATTTATGCATAGTATATGTTCAGCCCAACGAGTTTCAGGACACTTTGTGCAGTCCTTTCATCAGGGGTAGGGATGGGCCCGGTGCTCGATTCGATCCCACGTTCGACCCGCTCGGCGAGCCCAGTACTATTTGGGCCGTTCGCATCACATTCGTGTGATGCGAGCGGCCCGCAATGCATTGCGGCCAGCACAGTGCATTGCTGGCTGATGATTGGCCAAGCATGCACTGTGACCCCGCATGCTTGGCCAATCACAGCGCCGGAAACTAGGAGAGCAATAATTGGCTACAGGCAGGACGCCTGTAGCCAATTAAAGCTCAGGGGCTTTAGTACACACCCCACTCTATAAAAGGCTGCCACGCCGTCGGCCCAGGGCACATGTGTTAAGGCTTTTAGAAGAGCAGTCTGCTGATTGATGTCTTCTTTGCTAAACCATTGCTGACTCCTGAGTCATTCAAATCATTACTGATCATTGCTGCTGATTACACAGAGTGTGATATTATCTGCTGCTGGGGATTAGTCTGGTGTGTGCGTACTGTTAGTACAGCATTGCAGTAGCACCAATCGCAGTTCTGTTAGAACAGCATTGCACCCCAACTTCTATCCCAACCTTATGTCCCATCTGAGGCAGGGATTTATAGGAGCCATATTGTGTTTGTGTCAGCACACATAGGAGCTAGTGTGTGTGTTGTCAGCACACATAGGACCTATATTTTTTTTTGTCAGCACACATAGGACCTATAGTGTGTTTGTGTCAGCACCCATAGGACCTATAGTGTGTTGTGAGCACACATAGGAGCTCTATTTCTTCGTCATCACACATAGTACCTATAGTGTGTTTGTGTCAGCACCCATAGGACCTATAGTGTGTTGTGAGCACACATAGGAGCTCTATTTTTTTGTCAGTACACATAGGACCTATAGTGTGTTTGTGTCAGCACCCATAGGAACTATAGTGTGTTTGTGTCAGCACCCATAGGAACTATAGTGTGTTGTGAGCACACATAGGAGCTCTATTTTTTTGTCAGCACACATAGTACCTATAGTGTGTTTGTGTCAGCACCCATAGGACCTATAGTGTGTTGTGAGCACACATAGGAGCTCTATTTCTTCGTCAGCACACATAGTACCTATAGTGTGTTTGTGTCAGCACCCATAGGACCTATAGTGTGTTGTGAGCACACATAGGAACTCTATTTCTTCGTCAGCACACATAGTACCTATAGTGTGTTTGTGTCAGCACCCATAGGACCTATAGTGTGTTGTGAGCACACATAGGGGCTCTATTTCTTCGTCAGCACACATAGTACCTATAGTGTGTTTGTGTCAGCACCCATAGGACCTATAGTGTGTTGTGAGCACACATAGGAGCTCTATTTCTTCGTCAGCACACATAGTACCTCTAGTGTGTTTGTGTCAGCACCCATAGGACCTATAGTGTGTTGTGAGCACACATAGGAGCTCTATTTCTTCATCAGCACACATAGTTCCTATAGTGTGTTTGTGTCAGCACCCATAGGACCTATAGTGTGTTGTGAGCACACATAGGAGCTCTATTTATTCGTCATCACACATAGTACCTATAGTGTGTTTGTGTCATCACCCATAGGACCTATAGTGTGTTGTGAGCACACATAGGAGCTCTATTTCTTCGTCAGCACACATAGTACCTATAGTGTGTTTGTGTCAGCACCCATAGGACCTATAGTGTGTTGTGAGCACACATAGGAGCTCTATTTCTTCGTCATCACACATAATACCTATAGTGTGTTTGTATCAGCACCCATAGGACCTATAGTGTGTTGTGAGCACACATAGGAGCTCTATTTCTTCATCAGCACACATAGTACCTATAGTGTGTTTGTGTCAGCACCCATAGGACCTATAGCGTGTTGTGAGCACACATAGGAGCTCTATTTCTTCGTCAGCACACATAGTACCTATAGTGTGTTTGTGTCAGCACCCATAGGACCTATAGCGTGTTGTGAGCACACATAGGAGCTCTATTTCTTCGTCAGCACACATAGTACCTATAGTGTGTTTGTGTCAGCACCCATAGGACCTATAGTGTGTTGTGAGCACCGATAGGATCTCTATTTCTTCGTCAGCACACATAGTACCTATAGTGTGTTTGTGTCAGCACCCATAGGACCTATAGCGTGTTGTGAGCACACATAGGATCTCTATTTCTTCGTCAGCACACATAGTACCTATAGTGTGTTTGTGTCAGCACCCATAGGACCTATAGTGTGTTGTGAGCACACATAGGAGCTCTATTTCTTTGTCAGCACACATAGTACCTATAGTGTGTTTGTGTCAGCACCCATAGGACCTATAGTGTGTTGTGAGAACCCATAGGAGCTCTATTTCTTCGTAAGCACACATAGTACCTATAGTGTGTTTGTGTTAGCACACATAGTACCTATAGTGTGTTTGTGTCAGCACCCATAGGACCTATAGTGTGTTGTGAGCACCCATAGGAGCTCTATTTCTTCGTCAGCACACATAGTACCTATAGTGTGTTTGTGTTAGCACACATAGTACCTATAGTGTGTTTGTGTCAGCACCCATAGGACCTATAGTGTGTTGTGAGCACACATAGGAGCTCTATTTCTTTGTCAGCACACATAGTACCTATAGTGTGTTTGTGTCAGCACCCATAGGACCTATAGTGTGTTGTGAGCACACATAGGAGCTCTATTTTTTTGTCAGCACACATAGGAGCTATAGTGCGTTGTCAGCACACATAGGAGCTATAGTGTGTTTGTGTCAGCACACATAGGAGCTAGTGTGTGTGTGTGTCAGCACACATAGGAGCTAGTGTGTCAGCACACATAGGAGCTAGTGTGTGTGTGTGTCAGCCCAGTTCTTGTCATCTAAGGCAGCCTCTATCTGCCATAGGGCCCTGTTGCTGTCATCTAAGGCATCCATCTGCAGGAGTTAGTGTGTGTGCTGTGTGACTCCAGCACAATATACACTACCCACTACAATGGCTGGAAGACCGCCAAGGAGAGGCAGACATTCCCGAGGCAAGAACACAGGGCAAGCAGGCTCTGTTTCTAGAGACAACAGTGCTGGTCATGGACGTGGTCGTGCATCGTCATCAGCACGTGGCCATGGGACACGCTTGTCTTTGTTTTCGGCAGCTGGACATGTTGAGCCGCATCATGCCGAAGGCTTGGTAGAATGGATGACCAAGCCCTCCTCATCCTCCTCATCCTCTCTCACCCAGGCTCAGGGTACTGGCAGAGCAGCTGCCAACGCGTACTCAATGGCATCATCAGGCACCCCTTCCCTAGACCCACCATGTCCTCCTGAGGAGTCCCCTGAACTGTTTGAGCACAGTGTTGGGTACATGCTCCAGGAGGATGCCCAAAGATTTAAAGGCTCGGATGATGATACCCAGCTTGAGGATGGCAGTAGTGTGCGCGCAGAGAGAGGGGATGCTGAAGGACAGCAATCTGGCAGTAATGTTCCACCAGCTGCAGCTTACTGCCAGGTTTGCTCTAGTGGTGAAGAGGGAGGGGATGATGAGGTCACTGACTCCACGTGGGTGCCTGAAGAGAGAGAAGAGGAGGAGGAGGAGGAGGATGCGGCGGCACATGTCCAACGAGGCAGGATGCCCCCTGGAGGCCAGCTAGAGGCCAGCACACCAACTGAATCACACCGCAGAGCTCCGCCTGTGCAGGGCGCTGCCTCTGCACGTTATCACAAACGTTCTTTGGTGTGGGCCTTTTTTGAGACGAGTGCATCAGATCGCACCACTGCTATTTGCAATATTTGTCTCAAGCGTATCTCGCGTGGCCAAAACATCAGCCGCTTGGGCATCACAAGCATGACCAGACATATGTCGACCTGCCATGCAGCTCGTTGGCAAACGCACATTAAAGACCCACACCAAAGAACAAAGCGGACCCCTCCTTGCTCCTCATCAGCTGGGATCTCCATACCCACTATATCTTCAGTCCTCTCTGAAAGCTGCTCTGAGAGGACTGAAGGTGTGGAATTAGGTGTGTCACAACCAAGTACTTGCAGTACACCGACGTCCGATTGTAGCAGGCAAATTTCCCTGCCCCAGCTGCTGGACCGTCGAAAGAAGTATACTCCCAGCCATCCACATGCCCAGCGGTTGAATGCTAGCTTGGCTAAATTGCTAGCACTTCAACTGCTGCCTTTTCAGTTGGTAGACTCGGCCCCCTTCCGTGAGTTTGTTCAATGTGCGGTTCCTCAGTGGCAGGTTCCCAAACGCCACTTTTTCTCACGGAAGGCGATTCCGTCTCTCTACCGGCATGTGGAAGGCAATGTCCATGCTTCGCTGGACAGGGCGGTCAGCGGTAAGGTGCATATTACCGCTGACTCATGGTCCAGCAGGCATGAACAGGGGCGTTATCTGTCTTTCACGGCCCATTGGGTCACTCTATTGGCAGCTGGGAGGGATGCAGGACAAGGTGCAGTAGTGTTGGAGGTTGTTCCGCCACCACGCCTCCAAAATGCTACTACTGGTTATGACACATCTCTCTACTTCACCCCCTCCTCTTCTTCTTCCTCCATGGCCTCTTCGAGTGCTCTGTCCTCGGAACCAGCGGTGCTCCGTAGGCGTACAAGGGGCTACGCGAGTACGCAAGCAAAAAGATGCTATGAAAATGCTTGCGCTGGTGTGTTTGGGGGACAGGAGCCACACTGGGGCAGAGGTTCTGGCAGCTCTGCAGGGGCAGGCCGAGAGGTAGTTGACGCCACGCCAGCTTAAGCCAGGAATGGTGGTTTCTGACAATGGCACCAACCTCCTCTCCGCCCTGCGACAGGGGCAGCTCACCCATGTGCCCTGTATGGCTCACGTCCTCAACCTGGTGGTGCAGCGGTTTTGGGCAGGTACCCAGGCTTACAGGATGTCCTGAGGCAGGCCAGGAAAGTCTGTGTGCATTTCCGCCGATCGTATAATGCCAGTGCTCGGCTGGCTGAGCTGCAAAAGGAGCTGAACCTGCCCAAGAACCGCCTAATATGTGACATGCCCACCAGGTGGAACACAACGTTGGCCATGCTGCAGCGACTGCACACGCAGCAGAGGGCCATCAATGAGTACCTTTGCAACTACGGCACCAGGACAGGGTCAGGGGAGCGTGGCTTTTTTTCCCCACGCCAGTGGAGCATGATCAGGCATGCATGCACTGTCCTCTCACCATTTGAGGAGGCCACGAGGATGGTGAGCAGTGACAGTGCATGCATCAGTGACACTGTACCTCTTGTCCACCTGTTGGAGCATACGCTGCGTGGGATAATGGACAGGGCACTTGAGGCAGAACAGAGGCAGGAAGAGGAGGACTTCCTTGCCTCTCAAGGCCCCCTTTATCCAGACAGTGTTCCTTCTGTCCCACCCATCACACAGGAAGAGGATGAGGAGGAGGAGGAGGAGGATTGTGTGAGCATGGAGGTGGAGCCTGGCACTCAGCATCAGCAGCAGCAGCAGCAGCAGTCTTTTAGGGATGATGTACAGTCCCAACAAACCAGTGGACTTGTACGTGGCTGGGAGGAGGTGGCTGGCGATCATGTCGTCCTCAGTGACCCAGAAGACTCCGGACCGAATGCCTCAGCTAACCTACGTTGC
>CM053028.1:168132713-168157788 GCA_028564925.1 Lithobates sylvaticus
AAGCTCTAACGAGCAGGGCCCTCTGATTCCTCTTGTACCAAATTGTAATGTCTGCCTTTATTTTGTTAAGCGCTGCGCAAACTGTTGGCGCTATATAAATCCTGTATAATAATAATAATAATAATAAAACAAAGGTACTGGTAAAATATATCACTCACACTGCTTGGGCACACTAAGCTATGTTTAGTTATAGTTTAACAAACAATTTGACAAAGAAGCATAGATAATCTTTTAGCAGCAGAACACAATTCTGTCTTTATCAGTGTAGTACAGTCGGGTGAGTGAGATCATTTATGACAGGTTGATATGGGAACTTTGCACATTCCTATTTGTCAAACTAAACCAAGGTGTCATGAATATTGTTAAAACTGTATTCAAACCTTTGAGCCTGTCTCACTCAAGAATAAAGGCTTCTCACACCAGCATTGTAAGAAAATTCAAATATAGAGACTGAAAAGGAAATAACAAGTCACCTTATTTTATGACAAAAAGATATTAGACTAAAAATGTGCGTATCAGCCATTTTACAAACAAAGTAAAAAAAATTATTCAGACATTTAATGTAACACGCCGCACTTTGATTAAACCTTGATAAACTGATCAGTGTTAATAATTCATATCATTATTTCCTACTGTATCCGTATACCAATCACATACAGTAGCTCTATATTTACACAAAAAGTAAAGTGTCAGAAACAAGTCTCTTTTGTTACAGTTGTTACAGTTAGAGAAAAAAGGACTAATAATATACCACTAGTTTAATGGATAATATATGATTTTATGTTTGGCTCCTTGCTTTGTGTGTTGTGTTATATATATGGTTTCATTGCCAGAAAACACTGACAAGAACTGAATGCAAGTTAATAAGAAACAGCAGGGAAACTTTGCTTTGAAGGTTTCAAGAGAAATACTTATTTTGACAAACAATAACACAGCTATTCATTCCCAAAGCCTTAGAATGTAACACCAACACTACAGTATGTTTCAGAGCGGTTAAGTTTTTCATAAAAAGAGCCATGCTGCTTGATACACTGTACAACAGGTGCTAATTAGCTTTTCTTTATATATTCTAGGTTGAATGACATCATGCATACATATTGATTTCAATATTTTATTATTAATGTTTTGAGGAGAAGAGGTACCAAAGGATCCCATATTTATTTAGCTGACGGACCAAAAAAAAAAAGGGAGAGACCGCCCGCCTCCATGGGTTACGTAAATGGGTGACCCCGCCCCCCTCTGATGCCCTGGGAAAGCCAAAGGGAAGTCCCTGTGCGTCCGAGGGGGCGGGGTAACCCGGGAACATCACAGTGTGGCCCCGCCCTCAGTTATAAAAGAACTGTCAAAGCAAAGATGCATCATACGGCGAGAGCCTCCCATGGAGGCGGGTCGGTCGTGCCTTTTTTTGGATTTTTTCTTTTTCGGAGCAAGAGAAGATGAATGGACTTTGTGGGACATGTCCCAAGCCATGTCTTGTAATTTTTACCAAGTTGACACTTTTTGAAATGATAGGGGTACATTTGTACCCCATTACCATTTGACACAGGGGGGGCCGGATCTGGGGGTCCCCTTGTTAAAGGGGGCTTCCAGATTCCGATAAGCCCCCCCACCCACAGACCCCCACAACCACCAGTCAAGGGTTGTGGGGATGAGTCCCTTGTCCCCATCAACATGGGGACAAGGTGATTTGGGGGCTACCCCAAAGCACACTACCCATGTTGAGGGCATGGGGCCTGGTACGGTTCAGGAGGGGGGCGCTCTCTTGTCCCCCCCTCTTTTCCTGCGGCCTGCCAGGTTGCATGCTCGGATAAGGGTCTGGTATGGATTTTGAGGGGGACCCCCACGCCATTTTTTTTTTTACAGTTTGGTTCGGGGTTCCCCTTACTATTGATACCAGACCCAAAGGGACTGGTAATGGACTGGGGGGATCCCATGCCGTTTTTTTTCAATGACTTTTTTTATCTGTATTGCCGGTACCGAAAAATTACTTTTTTTCCTTTAGAAATGTCATTTTGTGCAGGGACTGTTCTAAACACGGGAAACATGCGCCACTTTACAGGAATACTATAGACACCCCCCATGTATGGCATTTTAAGGAATATTTCACTTTTATTTTTCACTTTAAGCATTATTAAAATCACTGCTCCCGAAAAAACTTCCGTTTTTAAAACTGTTTTTTGCATTGATACATGTCTCCTGGGGCAGGACCCAGGTCCCCAAATACTTTTTATGAGAATACCATGCATATAAGCCTTTAAAATTAGCACTTTTGATTTCTCCCATAGACTTTTAAAGGGTGCTCCACGGCTTTCGAATATGCCGCGAACACCCCATGTTTTTCACTATTCGAACAGGCGAACACCCGATGTTCGAGTCATCCCTACTAATGACAGATCATTTGACACTTAGATTGCACACAGGTGGACATGATTTCACTAATTATGTGACTTCTGAAGGTAATTGGTTGCACCAGAGCTTTTTTATGGGCTTCATAACAATGGGGGTGAATACATATGCTCATGCCAATTATCATTTTTTTATTCCTGAAAAATTGTTTTATGCATATATTTTTCTAATTTTACTTCATCGACTTAGGCTATTGTGTTCTGATCCATCACATATAATTCAGAAAAAAACATTGAACTAAGGGCTGTAATGTAACAAAGTAGGTAAAAAGCCAAGGGTTGAATACTTTTGCAAGGCACTGTCTATATAATAGAGCCATTGGTGGTTATTTACAAAAGGCAAATCCACTTTGCACTACAAGTGCACTGCAACTTGAAAGTGCACTTGGAAGTTCAGTCGCTGTAGATCTGAGGGGAAGATCTGAAATGAGGGGAAGGTCTGCTGATTTTATCATCTAATCATGTGCAAGCTAAAATGTTGTTTTTTATTTAACTTACATGTCCCCCTCGGATCTACAGCAACTGCTATTCCAAAGTGGATTTGCCTTTCGTAAATAACCCCTATCGCATCCTGATGTATTGTGTTCAAAGTCAAAATCTGTTTATTGCCTGTGCCTCCGTCTTTATGAAGCTGCACAACAGTTGTGAGCCTCCTGGTTCTTCATCAGGTGGAAATATGTAAAATATATATATATATATATATATATATATATATATATATATATATATATATATATATATATATATATATATATATATATATATATATATATATATATATATATATATATATATATATATATATATATATATATATATATATATATATATATATATATATATAAAGAAAGAGAGAGAGAGACTGACTGTATATGTTAAAGATAATTAACTAGGAAACCTGCAGTGAAAAAGTATGGTAGTTGCCTTTGATGACTTCATCTTCTAAAAATACTGATTCCCTTGCATCCAATAGCTTACCAGGCATATGCAGGTTTGGGATCTTGACTTGCATGCTTGCTCTGGGTCGATGTCTCATTATAGAATTCAGCCAAAGAAAGTCAGTGGAAATGTAAGAAAGGGGATACTAAGGGAAGGGAATGGTGGGCTAAAGACCTCCTTAAATCACTTTGTGTAATCTAAAGCCCAGGCAAATGCCAGGCTATGGCTACCTGGAGAACTGTGGTTCTTTTACATGAAGAACAAGTGTCAGTGGTTTTAAAGTGTATCTTTAGGAAGATGCACAACTTTAACAATGTTAGTAAAGGCTGCAAAGGCTGCTGATGAAATGTGACACGGTTAGCTTCACATTTATTTCCATGCCACATGCCTGTTGATTGCAGCAAGAAAGCCTTGATGTGTTTTACACTATTTAACAATTTGTTATAAAGCCTAGGCTTTAAATAGCTGTCCAAAATACCAAACCATTGACTGATTTAAAGCACCTGTGCACGATAAAGGAAAACCTGCAATCATGGCTTGTTGGGGGTACGTGAGGACAGGGTTGAGAACCACTGCTCTAATGCATCTGTGGACTTTATTTCTGTTAAAGTGGTTTAGAATGCTGAAGGTTTTTTTTATCTTAAGGCATTTTTTGCATTAACTGAGTGTAGATCCTCCCAGCCCCTATTATACTTACCGAATCCCAGCTCTGTGCATGAGAGCAGCAGCTCTCTCCATCCTCATAGGCTCAGAGACATGTGCTTCTGCTGCTGTCAATCACAGTCAGTGAAGAGTGATTGGAGGGCAGGGCGGGGTTGACCCATGCTCTGTGTGTCAATGGACACACATAGTACGGCACAGGAGCGAGCCCACACGAGCGCCCCCATAGCAAGCGGTGGGGGGGCCACAGTAAAGGAGGATCGGGGCTGCTCTGTGCAAAACCATTGCATACAGCAAGTAAATATGACAAAAAAATATGGGTTTACAATCACTCTAAACAGATAGGCTTTGATCCCAGATCAGCAAAGATGTCTTGTAGTTATTAACCACTCATAATAAAAACCACCCAAATTGTTTTTCTATGCATAAATTGTCATACTTAAGTTCATATTATATATGCTATGTCCTTCCATTATTTGTGCTTGCCCCCATCACTCCACAACTGTTTTCATGCTGATCAATATGGTCACTCCCACTGTTACTGGACTAGGGTCTGTATTTCCTAACACAAATCTAATCCAAAGGGGTTACTGCCAAAGTAGAAGGTAAGAGCCAGGTTCTGGGGAAATATACCTCATACAATGTTCCAGATTTGTAAAGCAGAACTGTGGCCAGGCTATGGGCACTTAAATATTTACAAACAGTATTTGTGCTTTGAAACAAACCCTGACTCATCTCTGTAGCTGCAGAAATATTTGAGTAATTCATCTTCACAATTCACAAGAAAAGCAATGAAGCCATCCAAAATTGGTCTCAGCACTCAGCTGTCTCCCCTCTTCCTGTGCAGCTGCTCGTTGTTTATATTAGGCTGCTTCACACCTGAGCAGAGCAACTTTCAGGCGTTTCTATTTGAGAGATTTTGAGCATTTTTTGAAGTGTATTAAAAGTGTTTTAGAAGCGTATTACAAGCGTTTAACAGCTTCAGGTGGTTAAGTTTAGCCGATAGAAATCCCTAAGGGGGGGGGGGTGGAGGAGATTAGGGGTTGAGAACTGCTGTTTGAGTAGAAAATGCGCAACAAATAGCTTATGAAATGCTCATGTCGCACATTTTCAGGTATTCCCACTGAAGTCTTTGAGCCCAATCTGCCTCCAATCTGCCAAAAAGAAGCTCGTACTTTTTTGAGAGACAGGCATTTTGCTTCAGGCTACAGAATGCTCAGATGTTAACAGGGGCCATTGAAATTAATGGAATTTTGTTTGTTGAGCGCTTCAGAGCTACAAGCTGCAAGCAGAAAATCGCTCAGGTGTGAACTAGGTCTGAGAGATTGAAAGGCTGCAACATATGTAGCCTGTAGCTACAGAAGTCAGAGAGGATGGTTTTTAAATTAATTTACTGATTGTTAAGTATATGTAAATACATGAAGGTCCACAGGCTGACCTCAGGTCTACTGTCCAGAAAGTCTTGAAAGAAGTCAAGAAATTGCCATTTATGTTCCCCTTCTGAAATTTTTAGTTTCCTGGCTGTTATGCTTACCCATTGGTTCAATGACCTAGAACAAATATCTCAAAAGGTAAAAGAAAGTTAGAAATTCTTATCTGTATACTTATTTCAAGGTAGCAGTTCAGGACACAAAAAAATTGAGCAATTTGTTTTAAGCAGAAGCAACAAACCTATATCCAGCATATTGTTCCTGAACATATTTTTTTTTGTTTATTGTAAAACAAGATATGTAATAAAAAAAGTGCTGCTTTATATTTTAATAGATTAAAGCCATTTTTCATTTTGTTAAATAGAGCTCACATCTCAATTTTATAGTATTTTTGCTTTGCTAGACTTTTCAGCGGCTTTCATTATTCGTACTTCACATTTGCAAAACACAGTAGCTTATTTGCCATTCTTGCCTATTGTTTACAAAAATTAAAATTCATATAAAGTCTGCATTTTCTAAAGTGTTTAATTCAATACGTGAATATGCACAGGCAGTGCCAAAATATTTGCTACATCTACATTATGCAATAAATTATGAAAAGCTATTACTCACAGGCTTTGTAGAGACACGGCTGGGAAATGGGTGCCTCGTCTGTGTTCTCCCAAATGTACTGTATACTTCATTTGAAACAGCAAAGACAAAGCATGCTTCCAATACAAATAGTCTGATATTTACCAACATTGTTTAAAAAAAACAAAAAACATACAGGATATATATATATATATATATATATATATATATATATATATATATATATATATATATATATATATATATATATATATATATATATATATATATATATATATATATACACAGTATCTCACATAAGTGAGTATACCCCTTACATTTTTGTAAATATTTTATTATATCTTTTCATCTTTTAATATGACAACACTGAAGAAAATACACTTTGCTACAATGTAAAGCAGTGGATGTACAGCTTGTATAACAGCGTAAGTTTGCTGTCCCCTCAAAATAACTCAACACACAGCCATTAATGTCTAAAACGCTGGCAACAAAAGTGAATACACCCCTAAGTGAAAATGTCCCATTAGCCATTTTCCCTCCCCGATGTCATGTGACTCGTTAGTATTACAACGTCTCAGGTGTAAATGGGGAGCAGGTGTGTTAAATTTGGTGTTATCTCTCTCACTCTCTCATACTGGTCACTGGAAGTTCAATATGGCATCTCATGGCAAAGAACTCTCTGAGGATCTGAAAAAAAAATGTTGCTCTACATAAAGATGGCCTAGGCTATACGAAGATTGCCAAGACCCTGAAACTGAGCTGCAGCACGGTGGCCAAGACCATACAGCAGTTTAACAGGGCAGGTTCCCCTCAGAACAGGCCTCGCCATGGTCAACCAAAGGAATTGAGTACATGTGCTCAGAGTAATATACAAAGGTTGTCTTTGGGAAATTGATGTATTAATGCTGCCAGCATTTCTGCAGAGGTTGAAAAGGTGGTGGATCTGCCTGTCAGTGCTCAGATCATACACCGCACATTTGCATCAAAATTGTCTGCATGGCTGTCGTCCCAGAAGGAAGCCTCTACTAAAGACGATGCACAAGAAAGCCTGTAAACAGTTTGTTGAAGACAAGCAGACTAAGGACATGGATTACTGGAACTATGTGTGTGGTCTGATGAGACCAAGATAAATTTATTTGGTTCAGATGGTGTTAAGCATGTGTGGCGGCAACCAGGTGAAGAGTACAAAGACAAGTGTGTCTTGCCTACAGTCAAGCATGGTGGTAGCAGTGTCATGGTCTAGGGCTGCATGAGTGTTTCTGACACTGGTGGGCTACAGTTTATTGAGGGAACCATGAATGCCAACATGTACTGTGACATACTGAAGCAGAGCATTGTCCCCTCCCTTCAAAGACTGGGCCACAGGGCAGTATTCCAATAAGATGACCACTGCCTTGCTAAAGAAGCTGAGGGTAAAGGTGATGGACTGGCCAAGTATGTCTCCAGACCTAAACCCTATTGAGCATCTGTGGGGCATCCTCAAACAGAAGGTGGAGGAGCGCAAGGTCTCTAAATCCACCAGCTCAGTGAATTTGTCATGGAGGAGTGGTAGAGGACTCCAGTGGCAACCTCTGAAGCTCTGATGAAGTCCATCCCCAAGAGGGTTAAGTCTGTGCTGGTGGCCACACAAAATATTGACACTTTGGGCCCAATTTGGACATTTTCACTTAGGGGTGTACTCACTTTTGTTGCCAGCGGTTTAGACATTAATGGCTGTGTGTTGAGTTATTTTGAGGGGACAGAAGTTATACAAGCTGTACACTTACTACTTTTCATTGTAGCAAAGTGTCATTTATTCAGTGTTGTCACATGAAAAGGTATAATAAAATATTTACAAACATGTAAGGGGTGTACTCACTTTTGTGATATACTGTACTGTCAAAAGTATTGGGATGCCTGCCTTTACACACAAACATGAACTTTAATGGCATTCCAGTCTTAGTCCATAGGGTTTATATTGAGTTGGCCCACCCTTTGAAGCTATAACAGCTTCAACTCTTATGTTCACAAGATTTAAGAGTGGACAGAGGCTGTCCACAAGAGGCTGTCCACAAGATTTAAGAGTGTGTCTATGGGAATTTTTGACCATTTTTCCAGAAGTGCTATTTTGAGGTTAGGCACCGATATTGGATGAGAAGGTCTGACTCACAGTCTCCACTCTAATTCATCCCAAAGGTGTTCTATCGGATTGATGTCAGGACCCTATGCAGGCCAGTGAATTTCCTCCACCCCAAACTCCCTTATCTATGTCTTTATGGACCTTGCTTTGTGCACTGGTGCACAATCATGTTGGAACAGGAAGGGTCCATCCCTAAACTGTCCCCACAAAGTTGGGAGCATGAAATTGTCCAAAATGTCTTGGTATGCTGACACCTTAAGCGTTCTATTCACTGGAACTAAGAAGCCAAGTCCAACCCCTGAAAAACAACCCCACACCATAATCCCCCCTCCACCAAATGATTTGGACCAGTGCACAAAGCAAGGACCATAAAGACATGGATGGCCGAGGTGGAGGTCTTGACTTGACTGGTCTGCACAGAGTCCCGATCTCAACCCCATAGAACACATTTGGGATGAATTAGACTGGAGACTGTGAGCCAGGCCATCTCATCCAACATCAGTCCAAACACAAATGCTCTTCTGGAAGACTGGTCAAACATTCCCAAAGGCACACTCCTAAACCTTGTGGACAGCCTTCCCAGAAAATTTTAAGCTGTTATAGCTGCAAAGGGTGGGCCAACTCAATATTTAACCCTACAGACTAAGACTGGGATGCCATTAAAGTTCCTGTGTATGTAAAGGCAGGCATACCCAATACTTTTGACAATATAGCATGTACTATATATATATATATATACACACGCATTTAATTTGTATATATTACACAGATATATATTTATGTAGCTATTACTTAGGAATTTTCTTTCAATAGTTGCTTGAGGATTACTTAAAAATATCTGTTTACAATTTTCCCCACATGCGATATGACTTCATGGATGCTAATGTATGCTGTGCATATGGTCCTTGCAGGTTGGTTTAGGTATTCTTTTTTAAATTGTGTTTTTATTGAGGTTTTGACAATAGAACAAGGCATAAATAGAAGGTAAACAGTACAACCAAATGTCTACATAGAGCCATTAATTGGCTATTACATCTAGTAAACAAAAAATATGTAGTAAAGCCATGTAGATGTGGTTTAGGAACTAAAAAATGTATCATACCATAGATATCATACTATAGATATGATATGATGATATGGAGTAAAATATATTATAAAAGAATAATGATACATTCAAGGAACAGCAGATCCTAAAAGATTTGTTAGGAACAGAAAGTGAATGTTAACCACCATAAAGATATTCCCATCAATGAGATAGAAAATATGGGTTTTCCAAAAGAACCTGGCTCTATTAAAGGCAGTAGGAATAATAGAGGAGTAATGCATTAAGACTCTTATCTTGACATAAACATGTCCCCTGGGTCCCATATTTGATTGAATTTACCTATAGTTGGTTGCTGGAGGGCAGGTGCTCCATTCTTTTAATTTCTGCACTGCTGTTCAGAAGTTGGGTTCTAGATGATGGCGTAGAGAATCCCCCAGTTAAGAGAAATAAGCCTTCAAGCCACAGTTAAGATGTATAGAATGTATTGTTTCCTTGAAAGGCCAGGGAAGGGTAGGTACAGCAAACAGTTAAGGGGGTCTTAAGGGAATAAGACCCTAAAGAGGTTTTAAAAGTTCCAGCACTGCTTTCCAAAAGGGAATCAATGTGGGGCAGCTCCAAAACAATAACCGACAATTTCCTGATATTTCAAATTGAAAAGAATGGAGCACCTCAGGGATCCAATACCAATACCAAAACATTAACATTTTATAAATATTGTCCTTATAGACCACACATTGGGAAGACCTAGCTGCCAATTTCCAAATTGTATCCCAATGAGGTGTATTAAAAGAAGTGTTGGAATATTGTTTCCCATTATCGCATATAGAAAATGTGAGTCCCCAGGTAGTTGGGAAGCAGCATGCAACAGTTTATATAAGGTAGAAATCAAATGAAGATTAACGGGACCCTGGGCCTCAAAGCCAGTAGGTCTATCTAGTCGTTCAGATATTTTTACATATAGCTACCATAAGTATATGGATTATGTCTTGATACCAGCCAACCAGATGCTGTCACCTGATAAAAAATGGAAAAGTGACGCTACTGCATTCCTGGGCCTGAACAAAAAAAAGAGTGGCGTCACCGTTCTGACCGTGCTGTCAAGGGTGTAATAACAGATCTAAAAATTATTTGGCACATAGGCTGAAGTTAAGCTTTACCTGGAGTTGTCAGATTTTACGATGCAGTGAAAGCAATGGTTACTTATACTGTATTTTTGGCTGAAAAACCGATAACACAAATCAGCAAAGTACACTACTCTGTGTCTAATAATTCCCAGTTTATTGACACACATTTTGCTTTCCTAAGGAGGAAAACACGGAAAGCAAACTATGCCAGCAGACACCACTTACTGTTAATGCTCAAAAACTCCAGGGATAATTGTTTTGGTGGGCAAGTAGGTGGAACAGCAATTGGTCTATCGCATCCCAAAATTGTATAACAGTTTTAATAGTAGGCCATAATGTGCATAAAGTAAAGGCCAATACCCCTGGGGGATGCTTAGGGTAAAGATAGACACTTATAAAACAATGTATGCATGTGAAAGAGTAAACGTTTATTCAAATAATGTACATAGTGAACAAGGGAATGCTCAGAAAGGCATGGTATGTTTACAACGAGGATACAGTCAGTTGATACAGTTTATAACATGTCAAAGAAGCAAAAACATACAAAGCATTATGACAAGGGTATAAACTTGCTTGGTACATAGGGTAAGGAAGATGCCAACATGTTTCGGACTGTGGTCCTTTGTCAAGGCAATTTGTATCCTTGGAAACTCATCTAGATAGATGAAGGGTCATAAAATTAATCTTAATCTCAACATATCAATACATTATATTTGCACTAGAAAAAATCTATATTGCTGGAGGAGATTTCTCTCAAAGATGGAAAACACAATGAAGTACTTACATGTACTGCCAAAGCTCAACTGTTTGTCATGTGGGGAAGCCACTGAGCATGGGATCCAAAGGATCAAGGGTATATGCAGTAAAAACAGGGTGTGCTTAGACACTGGGGTATAGTAGACCTGCTGAGAACCCCCTCAGAATACAAGGTCCAACATACAGGGTTTAGGGCTAGAAGCCCACGTCCTGTATTAAAACACAGTGGGTCAGCCGGTGTATCACTGTAAAATAGAGTGGAATAGGAATAGTCAAAACCAAGGAAAGCAAAGTAAAAGTATCTGGCTACAAAAAAGTAGACCTAGTATTTACCTGAGTATATTTTGTGAGTGGAGGATAGGAGGTCAACTCTGGTCAGTCAGCAGCATGAGACTGAAGCCAGAGTATGGAAGGTTTATATGTGGTCAAATGATGGACAACAGCTGAGGGTGGGTGTGTGTCAGCCATCCTGAGGCCTCAGTGCTGATTAGCTGCTGTGTTGTTGGGAGGCGGGCGCCAGAAGGCGCTATAGTAACCTCCCAGTGTGGACCTCTGACGGGGCGGTGCCGGGCGCGGCCGCGTCATAGCGGCGCGGCCGCGTCCGGCGTCGTGACGTCACCGACGCGGGACGGACGGTCGCCAGCTTCCTGGTGCGCTCCATGGTGGAGCGCAAACAGGAAGCCGACCAGAGAGCTGGTCTAGATGGAAGGCGAGGGGGTGACGCGTGCGCAATGAAACAAATGCGCACGCGCACCTAGTCTTACCCGCGCCGGGTATTCAAAATAGAGGGGGGATAAGGAATGCAGGTAGAATATTGGTGGGTTGGTCCGTGAAGGACAAATGATACCAAATTGAGCAATGGGGGACATGTAAGGCTTGTTGCAATGAACAGCCTATTGATATATATGGCTTGTAAAGCATTGGAGAGAAGGGGAAAAGACATGTAACAATTTGATGCACAGTATGTAACACATGGATAAGAACATGTATCAATATCTAACCCATGGTCCCCCACGTTCAAGCACCCACACCCAATTTACATTGCCTGTATATATATATATTTTTTACCCTGTGGATTGGATGTCCTTTCATAACATATAGGAACATATGATAATGTACCCTATACTGTATATGTATTGATATATGTTTTCCCTTATGTACTATTGATACATGTTCTTATCCATGTGTTACATACTGTGCATCAAATTGTTACATGTCTTTTCCCCTTCTCTCCAATGCTTTACCTAGGTACTCTCCACTACAAACACTATATATCTTTTATTATTTATACCACATACCCATTCTTGCTCTATATATCATACATTTGCACAGTTATCTATTATTGTGAATTCTATCACATATCCTATACCTAGTTTCAATTATGGCTTTGTACCTTGGAGATGAATGGGACACACGCATGTCCAACACCATGCACCATTTTGAGTCTAATGAGTATGTTCAGTCACAACTCAAGTATACTTTCCTCAACCTTACTCACACCGTCCAAAAGAAGGCATCCCTCTTTTGGCATATAAAATCTTTTAAAGAATATATTGCCCATGGTATTAATCCCTTTGGCCTCCGGGTACAAATCTTTCCCACTTTCCAGGACATTCGCCCAGACTTCAAGGCCTCCTGGGAAAATGTCCTGAAAAATTGTTCTAATGAACTCATGAAACTACTGATTACCGAATACGAGTCCCAAATGACTGCTTTAGATATTAAACTCGAGCTGATTAATACACAGCTCGAGCAATTTCAGACACACCCTTTATATCTCTCACTTGATGAGCAGCTAAAAACCCGTTTTGACAAATTTAATCATGACATTCTTGCGCAAAAGGACAAAAAATTCTTTCGCGACAAGAAAGCCTTTCATGAGGAACGTGCATACAAATGGAGCGATACAAATCGCATAAATCGCTCCGATAACCCCACACGCTCCGGCCCCCGGCCACCGAATTCTCGTTCCTCCACTGATAAGACCTACACTTCTACTCACGCACCCCACCTACCCAATCTCCCTTTGGGGCTATGTAAGCCCAAACGTGGACGCACACCAAATTTTTCGAGTGACGATGTGTCTGACGTGGAGGGGACCCCCGGCGCCTCCCCCCTCGGGGACTCGCCGGTGGCCCCCACTAACGCCAAGACACACAGATCGCACTCACTCCCATCTGCATCTCAGCGTGCAGATTTTTTAGACAAAATGCGAACTTCACTACAGACACATCACCAATCCACTTCTCTCAACCCAAAAACCAAACGACCAACACGCTAGAAACATCCTCCAACAACATTATCAACCTTTCCTCTCACACACTCACTAGACATGAAATCTCAGTCCTTGAGAAGGGACTTACTTTCTGTCCAACTTCACAGCTTGATAAGTTCACAGCCATTAAAGATATACATCTCTTTATCCGTAAGTTACTTTTACATAGTATGTACACCCCCAACCCTTTTCCTGATAATGCTTTGCACACTGCCACTGAGACCACTGCTCTTCAGCAGCTCATTGAACTACTGGAGGAAAACAATCCACCAGATTTAATTGACACCATTGACCTTGATAATGTGCTCAATAACTTTGAGGATGATATTCCTCCTTTCAACTCACACTCTCTACACCATACCTCGCTCAAGAAAAAATCAAGCTTTTTTCCTTCACCTAGCACTAACCCACGTGCTGCACTATTCTTACAGTCAGTGACTAACGAAATTCGACACTTGCAAATCCATCCCACCCATCCCAAACAAAAAAACTTCACTTACAATCAACATTTGGCCTTACAAAATTTAAAAACCAATCCTTTGATAGTGATTAAACCGGCGGACAAGGGTGGAAACATTGTTGTTCTTAACAAACTAGACTACCTTGACATGTGTCTTAACATACTACGCAATCGCGAATGGTATGCCATAATCCCCAGTACATCAATCAGGTTATTCCAACAGGAATTATATACTCTTGTTGATGATGCCTTTAGACAACACATTATTGACAAATCTACTGCTGATTATGTCAGAACCAAATTTCCGAGAGAAGCCACTTTTTACGCCTTACCCAAGGTACACAAAAACCTTCCCAGACCACCAGGTAGACCTATTGTCTCCGGACGTGGATGCCTTACTGACAATCTTAGTCGCTATATAGACAAATTACTCCAACCCCTAGTACAGGCACTACCTTCATATATACGCGATACCACACACCTACTTCAAGATCTCTCGGACCTCCACGTCGATGCCAACACTGTCTTGGTTGCCATCGACGTCGAGGCCCTTTATAGTTCTATTCCTCATACTTTAGGACTTACTGCCATTCAACATACTTTGTTTAATGCCAACCTTTATTCCCATGAGTTATCGCTTTTTATCATTAGAGCACTCAAATTCATTCTTACTCATAACTTTTTCTCCTTTCACGGTTCCCACTACCTCCAGGTACAGGGCGTCGCCATGGGCACTTGCTGTGCACCGGCGTACGCCAATCTGTACCTGGGGGAGTGGGAACGAAACTTATTCATCACTGATGCTGCCAGCATCTATACCAAACACATAGCGTCTTTTCGCCGCTACATAGATGACATTTTGATTCTGTGGCAGGGCCCCATAGACACCCTACATCATTTCCTCCTATATCTCAATACTTCGAACTCACTTAATCTAAAATTCACAATGACATATAGCTACAGTTCCATCTCTTTCCTTGACCTTACCCTTAGCAAGGATAGACATGGCCAACTACAAAGCCAACTTTTTCGCAAACCGACTGCAGGCAATACCATTCTTGCAGCCTCCAGCTTTCATCCCCAACCCCTACTCAAATCCATCCCTTTTGCTCATCCCTTTTGGTGTCTGCTGGCATAGTTTGCTTTCCGTGTTTTCCTCCTTAGGAAAGCAAAATGTGTGTCAATAAACTGGGAATTATTAGACACAGAGTAGTGTACTTTGCTGATTTGTGTTATCGGTTTTTCAGCCAAAAATACAGTATAAGTAACCATTGCTTTCACTGCATCGTAAAATCTGACAACTCCAGGTAAAGCTTAACTTCAGCCTATGTGCCAAATAATTTTTAGATCTGTTATTACACCCTTGACAGCACGGTCAGAACGGTGACGCCACTCTTTTTTATTTGAACAATTTCATTATGTTGTTGACAGTAATTTGTTATAATTCTAAGGGGTGGTTGTGTGGAGGGCCCAGATGATTTAGGAATGAGTAAAGCAGAGCGTGATTTGGATTTCGCTTTTTTGTAAGCGTTTTTTAAAACGCTATTTTGATAACCACGTGCGCGAAGTCTGTCCCTCAGTATGGAGGCCTCGTGTTCAAAGGAGGTATCCGTGGAACAATTGCGTCGGGCACGTAAATATTGAGCAAAAGGGATGGATTTGAGTAGGGGTTGGGGATGAAAGCTGGAGGCTGCAAGAATGGTATTGCCTGCAGTCGGTTTGCGAAAAAGTTGGCTTTGTAGTTGGCCATGTCTATCCTTGCTAAGGGTAAGGTCAAGGAAAGAGATGGAACTGTAGCTATATGTCATTGTGAATTTTAGATTAAGTGAGTTCGAAGTATTGAGATATAGGAGGAAATGATGTAGGGTGTCTATGGGGCCCTGCCACAGAATCAAAATGTCATCTATGTAGCGGCGAAAAGACGCTATGTGTTTGGTATAGATGCTGGCAGCATCAGTGATGAATAAGTTTCGTTCCCACTCCCCCAGGTACAGATTGGCGTACGCCGGTGCACAGCAAGTGCCCATGGCGACGCCCTGTACCTGGAGGTAGTGGGAACCGTTAAAGGAGAAAAAGTTATGAGTAAGAATGAATTTGAGTGCTCTAATGATAAAAAGCGATAACTCATGGGAATAAAGGTTGGCATTAAACAAAGTATGTTGAATGGCAGTAAGTCCTAAAGTATGAGGAATAGAACTATAAAGGGCCTCGACGTCGATGGCAACCAAGACAGTGTTGGCATCGACGTGGAGGTCCGAGAGATCTTGAAGTAGGTGTGTGGTATCGCGTATATATGAAGGTAGTGCCTGTACTAGGGGTTGGAGTAATTTGTCTATATAGCGACTAAGATTGTCAGTAAGGCATCCACGTCCGGAGACAATAGGTCTACCTGGTGGTCTGGGAAGGTTTTTGTGTACCTTGGGTAAGGCGTAAAAAGTGGCTTCTCTCGGAAATTTGGTTCTGACATAATCAGCAGTAGATTTGTCAATAATGTGTTGTCTAAAGGCATCATCAACAAGAGTATATAATTCCTGTTGGAATAACCTGATTGATGTACTGGGGATTATGGCATACCATTCGCGATTGCGTAGTATGTTAAGACACATGTCAAGGTAGTCTAGTTTGTTAAGAACAACAATGTTTCCACCCTTGTCCGCCGGTTTAATCACTATCAAAGGATTGGTTTTTAAATTTTGTAAGGCCAAATGTTGATTGTAAGTGAAGTTTTTTTTTTGTTTGGGATGGGTGGGATGGATTTGCAAGTGTCGAATTTCGTTAGTCACTGACTGTAAGAATAGTGCAGCACGTGGGTTAGTGCTAGGTGAAGGAAAAAAGCTTGATTTTTTCTTGAGCGAGGTATGGTGTAGAGAGTGTGAGTTGAAAGGAGGAATATCATCCTCAAAGTTATTGAGCACATTATCAAGGTCAATGGTGTCAATTAAATCTGGTGGATTGTTTTCCTCCAGTAGTTCAATGAGCTGCTGAAGAGCAGTGGTCTCAGTGGCAGTGTGCAAAGCATTATCAGGAAAAGGGTTGGGGGTGTACATACTATGTAAAAGTAACTTACGGATAAAGAGATGTATATCTTTAATGGCTGTGAACTTATCAAGCTGTGAAGTTGGACAGAAAGTAAGTCCCTTCTCAAGGACTGAGATTTCATGTCTAGTGAGTGTGTGAGAGGAAAGGTTGATAATGTTGTTGGAGGATGTTTCTAGCGTGTTGGTCGTTTGGTTTTTGGGTTGAGAGAAGTGGATTGGTGATGTGTCTGTAGTGAAGTTCGCATTTTGTCTAAAAAATCTGCACGCTGAGATGCAGATGGGAGTGAGTGCGATCTGTGTGTCTTGGCGTTAGTGGGGGCCACCGGCGAGTCCCCGAGGGGGGAGGCGCCGGGGGTCCCCTCCACGTCAGACACATCGTCACTCGAAAAATTTGGTGTGCGTCCACGTTTGGGCTTACGTAGCCCCAAAGGGAGATTGGGTAGGTGGGGTGCGTGAGTAGAAGTGTAGGTCTTATCAGTGGAGGAACGAGAATTCGGTGGCCGGGGGCCGGAGCGTGTGGGGTTATCGGAGCGATTTATGCGATTTGTATCGCTCCATTTGTATGCACGTTCCTCATGAAAGGCTTTCTTGTCGCGAAAGAATTTTTTGTCCTTTTGCGCAAGAATGTCATGATTAAATTTGTCAAAACGGGTTTTTAGCTGCTCATCAAGTGAGAGATATAAAGGGTGTGTCTGAAATTGCTCGAGCTGTGTATTAATCAGCTCGAGTTTAATATCTAAAGCAGTCATTTGGGACTCGTATTCGGTAATCAGTAGTTTCATGAGTTCATTAGAACAATTTTTCAGGACATTTTCCCAGGAGGCCTTGAAGTCTGGGCGAATGTCCTGGAAAGTGGGAAAGATTTGTACCCGGAGGCCAAAGGGATTAATACCATGGGCAATATATTCTTTAAAAGATTTTATATGCCAAAAGAGGGATGCCTTCTTTTGGACGGTGTGAGTAAGGTTGAGGAAAGTATACTTGAGTTGTGACTGAACATACTCATTAGACTCAAAATGGTGCATGGTGTTGGACATGCGTGTGTCCCATTCATCTCCAAGGTACAAAGCCATAATTGAAACTAGGTATAGGATATGTGATAGAATTCACAATAATAGATAACTGTGCAAATGTATGATATATAGAGCAAGAATGGGTATGTGGTATAAATAATAAAAGATATATAGTGTTTGTAGTGGAGAGTACCTAGGTAAAGCATTGGAGAGAAGGGGAAAAGACATGTAACAATTTGATGCACAGTATGTAACACATGGATAAGAACATGTATCAATAGTACATAAGGGAAAACATATATCAATACATATACAGTATAGGGTACATTATCATATGTTCCTATATGTTATGAAAGGACATCCAATCCACAGGGTAAAAAATATATATATATACAGGCAATGTAAATTGGGTGTGGGTGCTTGAACGTGGGGGACCATGGGTTAGATATTGATACATGTTCTTATCCATGTGTTACATACTGTGCATCAAATTGTTACATGTCTTTTCCCCTTCTCTCCAATGCTTTACAAGCCATATATATCAATAGGCTGTTCATTGCAACAAGCCTTACATGTCCCCCATTGCTCAATTTGGTATCATTTGTCCTTCACGGACCAACCCACCAATATTCTACCTGCATTCCTTATCCCCCCTCTATTTTGAATACCCGGCGCGGGTAAGACTAGGTGCGCGTGCGCATTTGTTTCATTGCGCACGCGTCACCCCCTCGCCTTCCATCTAGACCAGCTCTCTGGTCGGCTTCCTGTTTGCGCTCCACCATGGAGCGCACCAGGAAGCTGGCGACCGTCCGTCCCGCGTCGGTGACGTCACGACGCCGGACGCGGCCGCGCCGCTATGACGCGGCCGCGCCCGGCACCGCCCCGTCAGAGGTCCACACTGGGAGGTTACTATAGCGCCTTCTGGCGCCCGCCTCCCAACAACACAGCAGCTAATCAGCACTGAGGCCTCAGGATGGCTGACACACACCCACCCTCAGCTGTTGTCCATCATTTGACCACATATAAACCTTCCATACTCTGGCTTCAGTCTCATGCTGCTGACTGACCAGAGTTGACCTCCTATCCTCCACTCACAAAATATACTCAGGTAAATACTAGGTCTACTTTTTTGTAGCCAGATACTTTTACTTTGCTTTCCTTGGTTTTGACTATTCCTATTCCACTCTATTTTACAGTGATACACCGGCTGACCCACTGTGTTTTAATACAGGACGTGGGCTTCTAGCCCTAAACCCTGTGTGTTGGACCTTGTATTCTGAGGGGGTTCTCAGCAGGTCTACTATACCCCAGTGTCTAAGCACACCCTGTTTTTACTGCATATACCCTTGATCCTTTGGATCCCATGCTCAGTGGCTTCCCCACATGACAAACAGTTGAGCTTTGGCAGTACATGTAAGTACTTCATTGTGTTTTCCATCTTTGAGAGAAATCTCCTCCAGCAATATAGATTTTTTCTAGTGCAAATATAATGTATTGATATGTTGAGATTAAGATTAATTTTATGACCCTTCATCTATCTAGATGAGTTTCCAAGGATACAAATTGCCTTGACAAAGGACCACAGTCCGAAACATGTTGGCATCTTCCTTACCCTATGTACCAAGCAAGTTTATACCCTTGTCATAATGCTTTGTATGTTTTTGCTTCTTTGACATGTTATAAACTGTATCAACTGACTGTATCCTCGTTGTAAACATACCATGCCTTTCTGAGCATTCCCTTGTTCACTATGTACATTATTTGAATAAACGTTTACTCTTTCACATGCATACATTGTTTTATAAGTGTCTATCTTTACCCTAAGCATCCCCCAGGGGTATTGGCCTTTACTTTATGCACATTATGGCCTACTATTAAAACTGTTATACAATTTTGGGATGCGATAGACCAATTGCTGTTCCACCTACTTGCCCACCAAAACAATTTTTCTTATATTGATGGTTACCCCATCCAAATCCCCAACCGGGCAAGTTTAGGTGATACCCTATATAATACTTCACCTATTTTTCGTACCATATACCTAGGTACTCTCCACTACAAACACTATATATCTTTTATTATTTATACCACATACCCATTCTTGCTCTATATATCATACATTTGCACAGTTATCTATTATTGTGAATTCTATCACATATCCTATACCTAGTTTCAATTATGGCTTTGTACCTTGGAGATGAATGGGACACACGCATGTCCAACACCATGCACCATTTTGAGTCTAATGAGTATGTTCAGTCACAACTCAAGTATACTTTCCTCAACCTTACTCACACCGTCCAAAAGAAGGCATCCCTCTTTTGGCATATAAAATCTTTTAAAGAATATATTGCCCATGGTATTAATCCCTTTGGCCTCCGGGTACAAATCTTTCCCACTTTCCAGGACATTCGCCCAGACTTCAAGGCCTCCTGGGAAAATGTCCTGAAAAATTGTTCTAATGAACTCATGAAACTACTGATTACCGAATACGAGTCCCAAATGACTGCTTTAGATATTAAACTCGAGCTGATTAATACACAGCTCGAGCAATTTCAGACACACCCTTTATATCTCTCACTTGATGAGCAGCTAAAAACCCGTTTTGACAAATTTAATCATGACATTCTTGCGCAAAAGGACAAAAAATTCTTTCGCGACAAGAAAGCCTTTCATGAGGAACGTGCATACAAATGGAGCGATACAAATCGCATAAATCGCTCCGATAACCCCACACGCTCCGGCCCCCGGCCACCGAATTCTCGTTCCTCCACTGATAAGACCTACACTTCTACTCACGCACCCCACCTACCCAATCTCCCTTTGGGGCTACGTAAGCCCAAACGTGGACGCACACCAAATTTTTCGAGTGACGATGTGTCTGACGTGGAGGGGACCCCCGGCGCCTCCCCCCTCGGGGACTCGCCGGTGGCCCCCACTAACGCCAAGACACACAGATCGCACTCACTCCCATCTGCATCTCAGCGTGCAGATTTTTTAGACAAAATGCGAACTTCACTACAGACACATCACCAATCCACTTCTCTCAACCCAAAAACCAAACGACCAACACGCTAGAAACATCCTCCAACAACATTATCAACCTTTCCTCTCACACACTCACTAGACATGAAATCTCAGTCCTTGAGAAGGGACTTACTTTCTGTCCAACTTCACAGCTTGATAAGTTCACAGCCATTAAAGATATACATCTCTTTATCCGTAAGTTACTTTTACATAGTATGTACACCCCCAACCCTTTTCCTGATAATGCTTTGCACACTGCCACTGAGACCACTGCTCTTCAGCAGCTCATTGAACTACTGGAGGAAAACAATCCACCAGATTTAATTGACACCATTGACCTTGATAATGTGCTCAATAACTTTGAGGATGATATTCCTCCTTTCAACTCACACTCTCTACACCATACCTCGCTCAAGAAAAAATCAAGCTTTTTTCCTTCACCTAGCACTAACCCACGTGCTGCACTATTCTTACAGTCAGTGACTAACGAAATTCGACACTTGCAAATCCATCCCACCCATCCCAAACAAAAAAACTTCACTTACAATCAACATTTGGCCTTACAAAATTTAAAAACCAATCCTTTGATAGTGATTAAACCGGCGGACAAGGGTGGAAACATTGTTGTTCTTAACAAACTAGACTACCTTGACATGTGTCTTAACATACTACGCAATCGCGAATGGTATGCCATAATCCCCAGTACATCAATCAGGTTATTCCAACAGGAATTATATACTCTTGTTGATGATGCCTTTAGACAACACATTATTGACAAATCTACTGCTGATTATGTCAGAACTAAATTTCCGAGAGAAGCCACTTTTTACGCCTTACCCAAGGTACACAAAAACCTTCCCAGACCACCAGGTAGACCTATTGTCTCCGGACGTGGATGCCTTACTGACAATCTTAGTCGCTATATAGACAAATTACTCCAACCCCTAGTACAGGCACTACCTTCATATATACGCGATACCACACACCTACTTCAAGATCTCTCGGACCTCCACGTCGATGCCAACACTGTCTTGGTTGCCATCGACGTCGAGGCCCTTTATAGTTCTATTCCTCATACTTTAGGACTTACTGCCATTCAACATACTTTGTTTAATGCCAACCTTTATTCCCATGAGTTATCGCTTTTTATTATTAGAGCACTCAAATTCATTCTGACTCATAACTTTTTCTCCTTTCACGGTTCCCACTACCTCCAGGTACAGGGCGTCGCCATGGGCACTTGCTGTGCACCGGCGTACGCCAATCTGTACCTGGGGGAGTGGGAACGAAACTTATTCATCACTGATGCTGCCAGCATCTATACCAAACACATAGCGTCTTTTCGCCGCTATATAGATGACATTTTGATTCTGTGGCAGGGCCCCATAGACACCCTACATCATTTCCTCCTATATCTCAATACTTCGAACTCACTTAATCTAAAATTCACAATGACATATAGCTACAGTTCCATCTCTTTCCTTGACCTTACCCTTAGCAAGGATAGACATGGCCAACTACAAAGCCAACTTTTTCGCAAACCTACTGCAGGCAATACCATTCTTGCAGCCTCCAGCTTTCATCCCCAACCCCTACTCAAATCCATCCCTTTTGCTCAATATTTACGTGCCCGACGCAAATGTTCCACGGATACCTCCTTTGAACACGAGGCCTCCATACTGAGGGACAGACTTCGCGCACGTGGTTATCAAAATACCGTTTTAAAAAACGCTTACAAAAAAGCGAAATCCAAATCACGCTCTGCTTTACTCATTCCTAAATCATCTGGGCCCTCCACACAACCACCCCTTAGAATTATAACAAATTACTGTCAACAACATAATGAAATTGTTCAAATACTACTCAAACACTGGCACATTATCTCTACAGACAGAGCCCTTTCCCCCTTTGTTCCGCCCAAACCTTTGATCACCTATCGACGTGCCCCGTCTCTCCGTGATAAACTCATTACTAGTGAATACAAGAGTAGTAATAAACCCCAGAGACAGCTCAAGGGCACCTTTCCATGTGGCAATTGCAACTATTGCAAATATCTACCCAAATCCAATCTACATAACCTTTTACCCAATGGTCAACGCCTCTTTCCTAAGCATTATGTAAACTGTCGTTCTGTTGGTATTGTTTATCTTTTGGAATGTGAATGTGGGTGCTTTTACGTGGGTAAGACGAAATTACCATTCTGGAAACGAATCTATGGACACGTTACCAGTATAAACCAAAGAGATCCCGATCTACCTCTGGGACGACACACTTCTATTGTCCACTCTGATACTATTCCTAAGATCTCGTTCAGAGCTCTAGACCATATTCCCCCCCCAAATCGAGGGGGTGATTACAACAAAGCGCTCCTTCAGAGCGAACTTCGTTGGATTTTTCACCTCAATGCCACCTTACCCCCTGGCCTCAACGAGGCCTTCAATTTTAAACCTTACCTTGAGGGCTTCGAGACCGGAGTCTGTGAACTAGACCTCTAACCCATGGTCCCCCACGTTCAAGCACCCACACCCAATTTACATTGCCTGTATATATATATATTTTTTACCCTGTGGATTGGATGTCCTTTCATAACATATAGGAACATATGATAATGTACCCTATACTGTATATGTATTGATATATGTTTTCCCTTATGTACTATTGATACATGTTCTTATCCATGTGTTACATACTGTGCATCAAATTGTTACATGTCTTTTCCCCTTCTCTCCAATGCTTTACAAGCCATATATATCAATAGGCTGTTCATTGCAACAAGCCTTACATGTCCCCCATTGCTCAATTTGGTATCATTTGTCCTTCACGGACCAACCCACCAATATTCTACCTGCATTCCTTATCCCCCCTCTATTTTGAATACCCGGCGCGGGTAAGACTAGGTGCGCGTGCGCATTTGTTTCATTGCGCACGCGTCACCCCCTCGCCTTCCATCTAGACCAGCTCTCTGGTCGGCTTCCTGTTTGCGCTCCACCATGGAGCGCACCAGGAAGCTGGCGACCGCCCGTCCCGCGTCGGTGACGTCACGACGCCGGACGCGGCCGCGCCGCTATGACGCGGCCGCGCCCGGCACCGCCCCGTCAGAGGTCCACACTGGGAGGTTACTATAGCGCCTTCTGGCGCCCGCCTCCCAACAACACAGCAGCTAATCAGCACTGAGGCCTCAGGATGGCTGACACACACCCACCCTCAGCTGTTGTCCATCATTTGACCACATATAAACCTTCCTTACTCTGGCTTCAGTCTCATGCTGCTGACTGACCAGAGTTGACCTCCTATCCTCCACTCACAAAATATACTCAGGTAAATACTAGGTCTACTTTTTTGTAGCCAGATACTTTTACTTTGCTTTCCTTGGTTTTGACTATTCCTATTCCACTCTATTTTACAGTGATACACCGGCTGACCCACTGTGTTTTAACACAGGACGTGGGCTTCTAGCCCTAAACCCTGTATGTTGGACCTTGTATTCTGAGGGGGTTCTCAGCAGGTCTACTATACCCCAGTGTCTAAGCACACCCTGTTTTTACTGCATATACCCTTGATCCTTTGGATCCCATGCTCAGTGGCTTCCCCACATGACAAACAGTTGAGCTTTGGCAGTACATGTAAGTACTTCATTGTGTTTTCCATCTTTGAGAGAAATCTCCTCCAGCAATATAGATTTTTTCTAGTGCAAATATAATGTATTGATATGTTGAGATTAAGATTAATTTTATGACCCTTCATCTATCTAGATGAGTTTCCAAGGATACAAATTGCCTTGACAAAGGACCACAGTCCGAAACATGTTGGCATCTTCCTTACCCTATGTACCAAGCAAGTTTATACCCTTGTCATAATGCTTTGTATGTTTTTGCTTCTTTGACATGTTATAAACTGTATCAACTGACTGTATCCTCGTTGTAAACATACCATGCCTTTCTGAGCATTCCCTTGTTCACTATGTACATTATTTGAATAAACGTTTACTCTTTCACATGCATACATTGTTTTATAAGTGTCTATCTTTACCCTAAGCATCCCCCAGGGGTATTGGCCTTTACTTTATGCACATTATGGCCTACTATTAAAACTCCAGGGATAATGATACAAGAAATACAAATATTATTTGTTACCAACCCACTAACTAACTGAAATAAATATGTGGTTTTGTGCTGGTGCAGAAAAGATTTTAA